>JASAND010006567.1:0-48434 GCA_030248195.1 Trissonchulus latispiculum
CTTCATCCGTAACATTACAAATATATACATAGAGTATGACATCAATACTCTTACTACCACTACGACTACCACCACTCTTGCCCAAATATTTTCTGTTTCCAAAATCTAGTCTCAGTTTCACAGACTGGAGCAAAGCAAAACTGTCAGGAAAAAGACAGCATTTACATTTTCTTTTACAGAACATTTTCGATTTTTATTGGTCTTTTAGTTTTTATGACGTGAAAATGGGACCATTTAATTTTTCACAGAATCTTAAAGTTGAAGCTACTTTTCAAGTTAAACAGGACATATTATGCTGAAACTGCTCATTTCCATTGGGCGAAAATTGACACTTTCAATAATAGGCTAATGTTAACTCAAATTTACATATACCCAAGAAAAGATCAAGTGGAGGGTGCCTAGATTACAGCTTTCTTTTAAACTTGAAAGAGTTAGACTCAAACTGTATAATTAATTTCTCTATGTGTTAAATTCATAAAAATTTCATAGGAAACTTTCATTTAAGTTGATCTTATCTTTACACAGAGCTACAGCTAGTAGAATTCAATCATCAAAATTGCTTTACCACTTTCTACTCGGAGCTCTGACTTGAACATAAAATCAACAGTATTCTATGTCCTAGTCACTAATGAATTCAAATTCCTATGACACCCTAGGCAATATAATGTTCCATTTCTCTAGCGCTTTTCCATACTGACTTTCGGCTTCATTGCTTAAACTGCGTCAGCTTTATCCTAGGCTATGTTGATATGGTGGCTTTATAAGCTTCGCTGTTATCGCAGAGAGCTGATGTATTTGTTGAGCCTAAACATCGGCCAACTCTAGCTTAACTGAACATTGCAGCGTTTTGCCACCAACAGTAATGTAGATTTTTCTGCTTCTGGTACTAGTTTGATATTCTCATCCTACACACGTATCAAGTCGTTACTTGGAGTTGTAGGGTACAACACGTATATATAGTAGTAAACCTTTAAGGATCATTCGCAATTTCAACTTTTTGCAGGGATTAAACAATCTCAGGGCTTAGACTTCATATTGCTTAAACACCCGAAAGCTTTACCATCTTGCAGTATGTACGTATATAAATGCTTGCTGCAGTAAAATTTTATTTAGCAAATTCACCAAAAATCATGTTATGCCGTTACTTAAACTTTGGCTAACACAAAAGTTCACTGCAGTAAGGCCATGGCAAAATGGGTAATTTCACTAAAAGCAGGTAGACTCAGGATAGCTGGTAGCAGAACATTCTAATTACAGACGAAATAGCAAACTCACTTTTATCTGGACATAATATTTTTACAAATCATTACTTTTCTTCTCGATTTGCATCAGTTCAGAACTACATTCCCCCCATTAAACGCCCGGCGGCCAACCCGGCGCATCTCTAATCAGCAGTGTTTGCTACCTACATCCTATACGTTTTGCTACCGATGCTTTATACAAACTGATAGTACAAATACTTAAAGTTTTTTGCACATGTATTTGATCAAGTTCATTTTTAAATTTAAAAATTTTACTGTAAATCGTTAATCTTCAAATGCATCCTTAAATTTGATCTTCATCGGTTGCGTTTTCCACAGCTACCACAGTATCGTACGTTTTATTCAAAGATATCCCTTCCAAATCCATACAAATTTCAAGCCTGCCCAATCACACAACCAATCTATCTTATTTCATTTCTAATATTTTGCAATGTCCACTCATTTAATTTTCTTCCTACACATCAAATTTCCTGACTTATTCTCCTTTCCTATTTGAAAACCGAATACATTTATAAGTCAATCACTAAATCTGACGGCCTATTCTGAGCCCTTACTAACCATTTCAGCCGCTCAATTGTCTTCACTTCACTTCACTTCACATGACTACTCTTCCCCATTGAATGGATAGTCTTTGCTGTTTTACAGCTCCTTCGCCTTTTCGTGGTGGCGGACCCAAACAGGATTACATGCCGGCGGAGATGAACTCAAACGCTGCAGCCGCTGTTAACACTATGTCTAATGTGGTGGATATACAGGAACTGATTGAGAACTTTGCCTGGGAACAGTTTCTTGACCTCCAGGCGGCCAGTAAAAAGAACGAATATCGCGGTCTGGAACGGGACGATGTCACTTTTGAGGTATATTAGTCTTCAGCCAAAAGGAGCTTTGGGAAGGTTGGGAGTAGGAATTCAATTTCCTCGAATCGAATCTGACGTTCCGGAGAGAGATTGTGAGCTTTCCAGAGCCGGTTTTTTAATTTTTTGTACAAAATTTGTGCTACCAACTCCTCATTATCCGCCATGAAGGAGTAGCCTACTAATTTATTTTTATATATTTTTACCATAAAAATTTATAAACATATATATAGTTCAATTTATGTTCTTCATAGGATTAGTTTAAATGTTTTGAAGAAACAATACATATACTTTTGAAAAACAACATTACATATTTGTGTAATTTTAGGTTAACCTGAAAAAACTGATGATCCTACACGACGAGCCTTCTTATCAGAATTTTCATCCCACCTCCTCCAAGCCTTGGACTCTATTCAAGACTGTCTTTACCAATAACACTGACCGAGATCAAGAATATTCCTTCAAAACTGAACGAACTACAGAATCCGTCTGCCTCATCTGTAAAGAGCAGGGATATACATTTGGTATAGCTTAACTTTATCAATTGCTAACACAAAGCAAGCAAATGAAACTAAAGCTAGGTACATACACAAATGCAAAAGGAATATTATAAGAACAGTAAACCAATAACAGTATTTTAAAAATTAAGATATATAAGTTACGAATGTATACTTATAAGAAAAATAGTGCTTCTTTACATTATTTATGCAACATCCACCACTAAGATCAAACCAACCTATTTCATTCTGTGGTAGTTGTATAAACTTTACATTTATATTTACATTATGATTAAAATAGGGTGCACCTTAAAATAGTACCTGTCTGCAAGCTACAAGTTATAGCGTTAACCAAGAATATATTTCTTAAGTATATGTATAGTATTATAGTATGCATGCATGTATATAGCAGGGTATTTTTTAGGGATATGTTCGGGGGGGGGCTTCCCGGGAGGACCCCCCCCGGGCCCGGGGGGGGGGGCGAAATTTTCGGGGGGGGGGGGTAGAGTTTTTGCAAAAATGAGCCAAAAATGGTATTTATTGGCGTATTTTGCATGGTGAAACGCAAAAAGTTCTCAAAAATGCCAGGATTTAAGCTAAAAATAGCTATTTTTACAAAAAAATCTCCGGCTTCGCCGGAAAATTTTTGAAAATTGGCCTATTTTTGGCAAAAAAATTTGGGCCTCCAAAAAATCCCGGGAGGGGGAAGCAAAAATCCCGGGAGGGGGCGATTTCGGGGGGGGGGGAAGGCATTTTCGGGGGGGAAGGTCAATTTCGGGGGGGGAAGGTCAATTTCGGGGGGCCCCCCCGCCCCCCCCCCCCCCTGTAAAAATACCCTGTTATAGTATAGTCTTCTGTATTCCAGGTATGGAAGCGAATCTATCCCTCAAGACGCCGTGCGAAGTCGTGGAAGCCAACGCCGGATTCAGGCACGAGATTCAGTTCTCTAGAGCGGACGAGAACAGTATATCAGAAAGTCTGACCTGGGGCGTGGACTCCAACATCATAGTTCCGGCCCACTTCCAAACTACTGCAGAGCTTGTTGTAGAAGAAATGAAATACGCAGGGAGCTTCAATGTTACCACACACCTGGCTGGACGGGTTACGGTAAATATTAATATGCAAATATCCTACTTTATTTAGAAAATATTAGAAATTAGCAAGAGTGCATAATATAAGAGCAAGAACCTCTGACACCAGCATGTACTAACAATGCAAGATTATGGTCGGTGCGTTAGGTTTCTCCTTTAACTCTAACTGCTTTCCCCAGAAAGTCACGGAGGCTTCCACTTTGCTTTAAATACATGCTTCATTTAAACGCGGGTCTGCTCGCTAAAGGCGAGGTGATTTGACAGTTGTGGACGCAAAACGACATGCGTCGACCGACGCCTCCGAATGTAACATGCTATTTTAGCAATTTAAAACCCACTGTAGCGGACTCAAGCTCACAGACGATTGCAGAAGCTTACTTTCATAAGCGTTTCTGCTTGCGGCTTAAATTAAGAAATCACCATTAGGCTTACGGTAGTTAACTAGTTAATTAGTTATAGAATTATTAATTAACTTTATTTAGGCTAGTACAATTAAAAACTAGTTGCCTAACTTTGTAGTATTTTCCTCTTCATTCCCATGATATAAAAACGTTTATAACATAAATTCGTAGGAATGTATTCTGTACAATTTCTATATCATTGGAAAAGCAGAAAAATGCTACAACAATGTAAAATCAGTTTATTATAATTACTAAATTACCTGCCGTATGCCCATATTGCCATCACGATTATACATATAAATTTCTGTTCGGAAACATTTTTTTAAAAATTAAATCATAAGTAGAACTGTACTGTTGTATATTAGAAGTACATATGCGCAGGCACAACTGTCGACTTCAGAGATGAAACCGGGTCACCGTGTCACCGGGTCAGCTCGGGTCACTATATAAACCGGGTCAACGGGTAACCGGGTCAGGAGTTCTGACCCGGTCTTGACCCGGTATTCTTGATTGGAGGAATTTTTTGCTGTTATAGGATATTTTTACCAATTTTTGCCAACTGAAAACTTCAACAATTACTCAAAAACTAGCAATAGAAATATTCTTAACTTAATCGTGTAGTTTTTTAAATGCTTGTCACTGTAGTAGTGTCCTCATAATATTTGCAATGTCCTGTCAAGCTTAGATCTAGGTTTGAAACTACAATGATTGCGTTGAGTTGAATCTTAACTAAAAAATGAAAACTATTACATGGGCCCTGAGAGTCTGAAATCTTTATTTCAAAATCTAAAAGTCTCCATGCTCCATCTACTGTAAGTGATTTATTGCTGCTGCTTAATTTTTGGAGGGAGAGGGTCAGACTGTGGGTTTCAAATCTCGGTAAGAAGGAAAATCTCTGCAAAACAAGGTTTACCGATTCTGAGTTTTACTTTGCATTTTTGCAATTGTTATGGCTTACTACATATCTTCAGAAACCAATTGTGATTGATTTTATTTCATATTCTCTCAATATTAGCCATACGAAAAATATTTCCAAAGAATTTCCGCTGAATGAAACTTCAATCATACAACTAAATGAAATATTTTACTAAACTATATAATGATAAAACAGAAAAGTGCTAATTTTAAACCCTATGATTAGAATTAGATGATGTTATGACTTTGGCAAAGTATTTTATTCCAATTCCAAAAAGCGGATCTCTTTAACTTTATCCACCCGCAACAAAAGTTGGTCAACTTCAAAGGCTTATTGCAAGGGATCAACAAAACTTTAGCGCAAGATTTATATCGTTAGAATGCTCGAAATGTGCTCTATTTAATGGTGTAAAGCAGTTTGCTGTAGCTTGCTCTTCCCAAAAAGCTATGTAGTTTACTTCACATTATTGAGTGCAAAATCGTGCAAATAGTTTTGATTTTCTCCGGCTTACTTTACAATATTCACTTTCCAATGCTACTACTTTAATGAAAGTAAAACTTTTGCCCAACTTGATATTTTAGTCGTCAAAAATGTCTAAAATGGTAAAAAACACTCACCGCACCCCAATAAAGTATTTTTAATTTTTTACAAGCTTAAACCTGAATTTTCAAAAATACCGGGTCACCGGGTCAGGGGTCGACCGGGTCATCGGGTCACCGGGTCAGTAAATAGTGACCCGGTTTCATCTCTGGTCGACTTGCATTCCCTACAAGCATTTGTGCAATCAAAACAGAAACGTAACTTATATTTGGGTAATTTTAGCAAGAACTATTTATCAATTGCAACTTCGGGTGGCTCAATCGGTACATAGAGCGTTGGCCTAGACAGCCAAAGGTTGTGGGTTCGATCCCCACCTCAGGCCAGGCCCGAATTTTTCGGATCGGAGGTGCTGTAGTGACAATCTTAGTTTCGTTTGTTCTTTCATTCGTGAAACAATTTACTATATTTACTATTTACTATCTCCACGACTACTTTCAAAATAATATAGTCAGGGGGGGGAACAACGATTTTCGAAATAAGGTTATTACTCGCTACAGACTGTAGCTAGCCAGACGCTTTACATACCAGCATGTAGGGCTTGGCCTGTACTTTCTATACCACCAGTAAAATCAGCATTCGGTTGTACTTCTAGTAGGCTAGCCTCAATATAGACCATCTTTTATGATTGCCAGATTTTTGGTCTATAAAATCTTATTTTTCCGGTAATTTATAATTTAATCGCCTTTTGTGTTAACTTGCAATAATAAAATACACTATTTTGCAATATTAACCCGCAAGAAATTGAGTGTTTTATTTATGACGGATGGCATAATCGCACAAAAGTCTTCAGGGGTCATCCATTTCGGGTGTAGTCTTTTGCATATCCACACTTGTGAAACTCTCCGGAATGTCCACAGTTCATAATATCACAAAAATATAGTTTATGGGCCCTAATTTTCATGATGATTTGCCCCCCCCCCCTGGGAATATTTGCCAGCATTCCTCCACCGGGACAGGTCATATGGCGCTTTTCGGCAGCGGTAGGTCAATTGGGGGTATAACAGTTCAAATGAGTAAACAATTAGTCGTTATTTTTGCTTAAATCAAAAAACGAAATTGCGGGGGGAAAAAGCACACCGTTGTTTTCCCCCCTCTGGTGCAAAAAGTGTGGGGGAAAAAGATGGTCACTATTTCTCAACCGTGTGACCTAGCGAAAATCCGACTAGCCCACGGACCCCTTCATGCACAAAATGACACCTGTAACTATTACCAGTAAGTTGGCATAATCTTAGAAAATTTGAAAAATCCTTAGGTTTTTGAACAATTTTTGGGTGTCAACTTCGGACCAATGCCACACGAAGGCTCAATCGACAGGAATGCTTATTTGTATTATGATCTTAAAGTAAAAGACTTGAACTTTCATTTGCACTAGACTTTGTATCTCTATCTTATGCCAGTCGAGCAGGGTGAGCCATTGTTTTCCCCCACTTTGCCGGTGATGCTTCCCCCCCCCTGACTATACCTAATAATGTTCTCATCGTAAAATATTTCATTTCAGGTTAGCCTTATCAAACGTCGGGACGGCACCCTAGTATGCCCCATCGCAACCAGCATCGTAGAAGTGATCAAGGACGCTCTCAGCAGTCCTGGCAAGGCGAGTCGAGAACTGAAAAATATGTGCTCTATTGAACAGAATAAGGTGGTCCATCTTCATACTAAGGGATCCTGTCAGTTTCAGTTCGCCATGAAACAGAGAGTAGAAATTAACGAAGAAAGAATGAAATTGCATCATCATCGTATGATTGACTAATTTTCCTACGGATTAATTTTTTTACTTCCTCTATGACATTCGGTCCTCACCGTTTTCCCCCATCTATTCTCTTATTCAGAAATTCCTACACCGGTACGTTGGATGTGATGTACATTTCCTATACTGTAGGATAGTGGTTCTACTTGCTTTATATTAGCCTGTTACAGATTTCAAATGTAAATACTCGATAGTAAACAGGAATGTTTCTTCTGGGACGAGCAACAGATAGCTGCACTGCAATCTACACATGCGTCTGGGGGTCACCGCATTTTTAGCATGTACATATACAGTCCTGGTTCATGAAATGTGCTGGTCTTTTCAAAGAGGGATCCTTGAACTTTATGACCACAAACAAAGTGTCACTTGTGGTCCACTTTAAACTTGATTACTGACAGCTGCGACGATTATTAGTTAAAATAAATCCAGTTTCTTCCGGCAAACTGCTTTTAAGATAATAAACAAGCTTCGGCAAATTTCAAACATTAGCCACCAAAAATTCACTGAAGGAATAAATAGCACTCACCCCCACACATATTTAGATTACTGGTTTCTACGGCATCAACACCTGAAATTTTGAAAATCCCGTTTCACCGGGTCAGGGTCAAGAAATAGACCCAGTTTTATCTCTGCTGTGCAGTGTACAGTATATGCTATGTATCCTAACGAACCCAAAATATACTACACCATAACAATATTCTTAAATTCTAAAACAGCTAAATCTAACTAACTAACTCGAAGACCTAACTCTCCACCTCATCAACGTTGCAAGAAGACAAACGGAGGGACAAAGTTTAATAAAATATTATGCTCAAATAATCACAGATATGCACAGGCAGACGAACACCAAAAGTATGTAATAGATAAGATCATCGCTATATATATATGGAAGGGTCGGGTTCTGGGTGCTAACTATGGTTGTTTTGATTTTTGATTCGAATCGAATCAAAAGTGTTTTGATGCGACTTTTGATTTTTGATTAATCGAACTGAATCAAACCGTTTAATATTTCACAGCAAAAAATCGAACTGAATCAAATCTAAATGATTTTTCCTAAGCGAAAATCGAACCGAATCAAAAAACTTTTTGTCCATGAATCAGTAATTTTGATTTTGATGCGATTTTGATTCGCATTTTGATTCAGCAAAATATATTCTAAAAGCTTTCACTTAGTCTCATATGCACTACGAAAAATACTTTTTCCTGCATGCATCTTTTCGAGTATATACTGTTGAACCTATTATTATGTGCATTTAAGGTTTGCTTGTGCTCTTCACTAGGGCAGTGCTTACGGCAGAGATACCAGCTAAATCTTAACAAGGCATTTTTTAGTTTGGAAGACTGTATTGGCAGGAATTTACTAGAATAGGTTTATTGCTTTATGTAGCCTTTTGCGTTAGCCTGTTTCTTATTGTTCACTGTTTTGAAAATAAAAGTTATTTTGAAATGACATGCAAAAACAACATTATTTTTACATTAGCTCAACTTTGATCAAGATTAGCATGCAAGGATTGCATTAAAGCAAAGAAGTCTAAATTATACTAAGAATCTCAACGGCAGCAATGGGCATTTTAATATTATGAAAAATGAAATTTTATGTTCTCAAAACAAATCCTGAAATGAATTAGGCTGGTTTAAATTATGTAATATTTTTAAAAAAGCAAATTTTAAAAATCAAAAGTAGCATCAAAATTCAGTTTTGGTAAAAACTGCATCAAAATCAAAACTCTTTCAAATTGAAAAAATCGAACTGAATCAAATCAATTCATTTTTCGGGTGCAGAAAATCGAACTGAATCAAATCTGATGATTTTTCAGAGGCGAAAATCGAACTGAATCAAATCAAAACTTTTGAGGCCGCATCAATACAACCGTAGTGCTAACTTGTCATACAAAACTTTGAAGAGGCTTTACCACAAAGCAGAAATTAACGTGACAATACTAAAATTGCCATTAGTAGTAATGTATTGCGTGGATTTCGCAAAGAAAATAGGCAAGGTTTAGAAAAATTCAAGTTAAGACTAAGAAAATTTATCTAAAAAATTCGGGCAAAGACGGCAATAGATTAAACGCAAAAAACTTTTTCCAGGATTTTTGCTTATTCCTTGGCTAGTTTCTCCTGGCTCGAACATTTTCCAGATAACCGTGTACAATTCCATCCCAAACCCACGAACAAAATTGTGACAAGTTGGACACACTATGGACATAAAACTGATTGCACAATACTTCCCACCGGTACCACTAACGGGTTGAGCTCAAAAAAGGACTGTATAGATACAACTTTTCTTACTCAAAAGTCGTCAAAAAATTCACTCAAAACCACTGCTAATTAATTAAATGGCATTCGGCAAGATGCAGTTGCGATGGGTGGATAATTAAAATTAAATCCAGTCGAACTCTACACGGGGTAATAGAGCTTGTCACAATCTTATTAATGACGCTGCATCTCTATTCACTACAATCATAAAACTACAAGCGTTACCTAATTAATACAAGAAAAGACGGAAGTACAAAATAAGCTGCCACAAATTACAGACTCTGTTTACAATTCATACAAGCATTGATAGATAATAAGCATTATTTATATACACACGACTTGATAAAATTTAAAACAATGTTACATATAAATCTGTATAATTATGCATATACATAATATGGCTTGTAAAGACAGTATAATGTACCTACCTATACAAAACAAACTACTACGTACGTACTACAGCACTTTTCCAGTTAGCTAGGTATCCCAGCAATTTTTTCCAACAAAGAAAACATGCCCTAACATCTATGTATATAAGTATAGTAGGAATAATACATAAGCTTTTTCTCCCGGCCACAATATAAAGCAGTCATAGAAAACTCTACTGAAACAACGAAAATTTAATCAGCTGATGGATTTCCGCTTTTTATACATTCGTTTCTTTCTAAATGCTAACATTTCCAGTAAGGGATAACAACGAATGTTAGTGACTGATCAAATTTGACGCAGAACCATTTAGTGATTCACAAATAATTGGCAGTGAGAAAAGTCAGATTACGTAGATTTAGCCAAGACTAAAAAGACGACTTCGTAGTCACACTGACGAGTGCCTAATATAATGTACGTACGTAGGCATTGATAGCTGTACGTAACTCATCCCCATACGTACAAAGTATTCTACTTTCTTCTGCCCTGACTCAAATTTACACTCAAGTTTTCCAAAGAGTATATATACCGGTGCAACAAAACAAATCTAGTAACTCAAGTGCACAGAGTTCACACGTACGTATATACGTATACAAGTAAGTAACTTAGCGCACGTACGTACAGTGTAGTGTATTGTACGTACGCAAAAAACCAGTAAGCACATCTATAAACGCAAACTGAAGGTAAAGAATAATGCAGAATGCAAAAACCAGCTTTAGGTGGGTGAGATGAAACTCAGAGAATGTAGGTGCACCAATACAACAAAAGCGTGCTAAAAGTTTACATGTGTACACTTACACGAGCATGGAATCACCATATTCATAGTATGCATATCTAGACAAAATCGGGATTAAAGGAGATCCCGCCCATCCATTTCTTTTGCGATTGCTAGAGAGGGGGACAGATATATAAGAAGGAAAATTCACAGCATCTTGCTTAACATTTAGGGGCAGTATATACTTAGCAACAATGGCGAAATTATAGCAAGGTTCACAAAAAAATCATAAATCGAATTTTTGCTGGCAATTTCGTAAATGAAGTCCGATCGAAAAACTTTTGGTACGTATGGAACGGCAGTGACCCCCTCTACATATGGTGCTAATTTCATGCCGGTAGCCCTTGTGTAGCGTGAGTAATAAAAATTTGTGATTTTTTTGTGAACGAATTCACAAAAAATCACCACCGAATCTGATCTCAGGATGTAGCTAGGAAATTTTTCTTTTCATGCGTAAATAGAGCATAGTCCATAGCGTTATTATGTAAAAAATGTGGACCCCCAAGTTTTTTCCACAGGGTGAACTTCAAATTTTGGTTCCCGGCCCCGGGTCCAAAGTGGGTACCCAGGCCAATATGCTTGACCTTTATTATTGATACCAGGAAGCTAGAAATCCACTTATTTTGTGTTCTATTGCTCTAGTAAGCACAGAACAAACAATTTGGCGGAGTAATTTCGCATATGCAATGGTCACGTGACCTGGGTCAGGGTCACGTGGACGTGACTGACCAAAAATTTTATTTGAAGGTTCCAGAAGCCCAAAAACTCGCCTATATAGGTTTTTCGATGCGTAGAATTCAAATTTGGCATTAGTTTTTAGGTAGCTTTTGCTCAGATAGGTGATCCTGACCACCCCCTGGGTCCGGACGGTCCGGGCCGGGTCCATCGGCTGCCAGAAGGGGGTTGACGTACCTAAAACACGCGCAATATAGGTTTTTCGGGTCGCTGAGTTCAAATTTAGAATTAGTTTTGCCTTAGCGGTTGCCCCAGAGGCATTTTACACAAACCTGATACTGATTTTTTGTGAATTTTTTCACAAAAAATCACGCACCGGTGGCGAAGCCAGAGGACAGGTAGGTAGGTAGGTAGGGAATCCAATATATGGTTGGACAGCTTAGAGTTAGGACATGTCACATGCATAATATGGGGTAGCTGCGCAAAGTCCATAGTGAGTACCAGCAAAAATTTCAATTTTGGTTCGGAGTTGTCCGAGTGTCCGATTTTGGGTGGGTCGACTATTTTGGGCACCCTAGTCGGAGGAGTTGGCAGCCATTCGGCAGCCAAACTTACATATTTTGAGGTTGGGACTTGTGGCTATTACCACGCAAAAAATTTTCCTGTTGCGGCTTGTTGTTAGCCGTCTAGGTGGGTGATTTTTTTGTGAATTTTCGGGGTGATTTTCTTTTGTGAACCTTGCTATATAGAAACCACAACACATCACAAAAGCAAGAGAATCTGTATTATCACTCTCACAGTTCGGTTCGCCCTCAAGCATGCAATAAATTGATCTGCAAACAATCATAAGATCAACTCGGATCACAACCGGAAGAATTCAACAAAAACGAAGTAATTATGTCTAATTACAATTACGCTTGTATCATGTACGTACGTATAATCACAATTATGTATGCGCATTGCGCACATACACATACAAATACACAGAAGTTTAAAACACAAAAACAGATATAATGAAGGAAAATCTTTTAAAAGGAAACTGGAGAAGCAATACAATAATACATTCAAAGTACAGTTATCACACCGCAAGCCTGGAATACAAATCAAACAGACTATTATGGAACACAAGACTGGGTATTATTTGGTATTTTCCGAGGGGGGGTGGGCGAGGCAGAAGAAGGGGAGATAAAATGTCGATGTTGTATTTGTAAAAGAGATCGGTGAGAAGCCCAAAATCTGGGGAGGTGTCTGTAAAAAAGAAACTGATTCATCGGAAAAATGATAAACTCGGAAACTGCTATATACAGTGTATGCTTAAATTGTGATTTTCAGCCTCTCTTAGTTTGGCAAATAGGCTATAAATACGCATAAATATTTTCCAAAGCAATATAATCGAAGCATCTATCAATACGAAAAAACAGCAATAGTCCAAGTAGTTTTATTTATGAAGGCTCTGAAGCAGCAGCGTCAAGAGTTCCATTCTGTCTCAAAAAATCGCTCCAAGATGGACGAGACTGCGATTTTTTAAACTTCAGAACGAGGAAACTTCCATTTCTCGTTTCCTTTACCTGAAACCAGAAAGAATCTAATTAACTAGAAAGAAATGCACGTTGGCGAACAGGAACACACATCCACACTGCGAACAGCATAGCATAACATACATACATTCAATGGTCGAAATGGTTTAAAAACAATTCTAATGGGATTTAAAGTAATGATTCCTTTTGGAGACATCAACTTTGAACCATTATTACTCATACATTACTTCGCGTTGCGAAGCCATCTTTGTATCAACAAAATGTTGCTTAACATTTTCTCTTGCTGCTGATTACAATAGAACCAATTTTGGTTTTTCGAAATTATTTTTCATTTTAGAAGAAGCATAATTGTTCAAATATTTTACAAACTAAAGTTAATTTTCTCGTGAGACATCGTTTTATCCTTCGACATTACCTCCGTCAATAGCTGGGGACTCTTTACTATTGCTTTTCGTTTTAGAGAAATTAGCTGAAATGTAAGCGCAACTTTTTGCTTACATTTCCCAACTTTCGCAAGCGAACACTTTAGCTAGAAAGCAGCAATTGGGGCAACTAAAAAACCCGGGGTTTTTGTGTATAGAATACATCTGCCAAGTAAGTGTGTATAGAATACATCTGCCAAGAGGCAACCCTCTAACTTGCATACTAATTGCTCCATAGTAGCAGGAAAAATTAGTCATGTTTTTGCAAAAACTACATTATAGCAGATGGAACTACATGGGATAGCAGTTGGAAGATGATCCTTGTATTCGGATAATTAATCTCTGCGAGACCTTCAGATTGACACCCTCAGTTTAATTTTACGGCTTGGGTAGATCAAGAAATGATGGACTTCTGTGAAATTGACAATTTTTTGAAGTAATTTCAAAATAAGAAAATTTGCTATATCTGATATTAAAAAGCAAGAAAATGCTTTCAAATGCAGAGCTCAGGGAGATATTTCGATTGCATAATCACAACTGCGTAGCTGCTGCTCGATTGTCAGAAACTAGAAAAACCCTAACGGAAATGTCGAATTTTTGAAGCGGCATTGCGCAGAGTTTATTAGAACTCCATGTAAAAGAACAGGGAGAAAAGCTTCATCAAATGTTGGCTTGATTTGCGCCCTCAACCAGCAATACGTGCCCAAAAGGAATCACCACTTTAAACAACATATGGAAATTACGCAGGTCACTAAGGATTTCTGAATGCATCACCAATAAGTAAGTACGTATGTACGTATTAGGGATCGACTGGATCCAAAATTTTGCCGGATTCGGGAGATCCAGTCTGAATCCGGCCGGATCCGGATCCTGATCTAGTCATCAAAATACATGCAAATTTTTAAAATTTTGATCTTTAATTTTGTTAATGCTTATGGGTTTTTTATGGATTTGGTAATGTTTTACTGCAGGTAGTGAATTTATTTAATAATTTTCAACAATTTCGCAAACGAGTTAACAAACATTTAGCCTGAAACAATTTTCGCTAAGTATCTAGCGAATTTTTGAAATGTGTGGGCCACAGCCGCAGACATGGAACAGTTATATACATAAAAGTTTTTCAAACAAAATCAGCAGATTAGTAGATTAACATTATATTACCACAAGTAGGAAAAATGCTCCTTGCAGTCGCATGAAAAAGTTAATATGAGCTATTATGGCCATGTAGTGCCGTGCCGGCCGAGTGGTTAAGGCGTTCGACTATGGACCCGATAGTCCGAGGTTCGAATCCCCGCTGCCACAAGGCTTTCACAAATCCCCTTGAGCAAGGGACTAAGCACATATCGGTTCGCCGTGGGCTCTAGCCAACCCAGCTATCCATCCTTAGTTGGTCGGTAAATGGGTACCACTTATGTGGGAAGGTAACAGGAGACCGTGTAGGGCGTCTGCCTTGAGGAGCTGGCCCATCCTCCACGGTTGTAGTCATCATTCGAGGTGACACTCCTGGCTCAAGGGCTGTGTATCCGGGGATGAGCACCGGCACCCTAGACCCTGACAAGGGTAGGAGAATTCTCCGGGGGTTACCTTTACCTTTTTT
This sequence comes from Trissonchulus latispiculum, assembly GCA_030248195.1. Lineage (NCBI taxonomy): Eukaryota > Metazoa > Nematoda > Enoplea > Enoplida > Ironidae > Trissonchulus > Trissonchulus latispiculum. The sequence continues at coordinate 15,058 of JASAND010006567.1, forward strand.
TTATTATGGCCAACATTTAAACGTGCTGAGGACAAGATTTAAAATGTTTAATATGAGCCAACATCTAAATAAGTAGAGGACAAGATGTAAACGTCTAACATGAGCCGCTACGTTTCTCTTGGGCTCATATTGACGCTCACTTTGGTTACGCCTGTGGCACGTGTCCTCTAAACAGACATTGTTAAACCTAGCCAGAAAAGACTGAATATTAATACTGGCGCATACGTTTTAAGCAAAAATCAGAATTGCCTGATTTTTCAACTTCGCTTCAAAACATTTGTTTGTTTTTCGACGTTGCTTCTAGATCTCACTATACGTATGTATACGTATACGTATGTATACGTATACATGTATACATGTATATAAATTATTAACAAAAGCAACCAATATAAACCAGAATAAGGCAATAAAAATTAGAACTGTTACAGACGATATATACTTACCTTGTGAGATTTCATCCAGCCATACCATCCTTGCATATGCAAACCGTTCTAACCTTTTGACTATCTGAAGAAAGCCTTTGTATATATATAAAAAATATATTAGCCATTTCATTTGCGCCAATATGAGCCCAAGAGAAACGTAGCGACTCATGTTAGACGTTTACATCTTGTCCTCTACTTATTTAGATGTTGGCTCATATTAAACATTTTAAATCTTGTCCTCAGCACGTTTAAATGTTGGCCATAATAACTCATATTAACTTTTTCATGCGACTGCAAGGAGCATTTTTCCTACTTGTCCTTATCCAATTTTTGGTAGTGTAAGGTCCCCCAACCACAACGCCGAAAAACGCTGTTCCAGGGGGTTTGACCAGTGGTCAATAGGCCACCTAGACCGTAGTGACCAGTGGTCACTTCCGTCGGTTTCGACAATACGCCCATTGAAACGAGCATAGTCGATTTTCTATATATGCCCCCAACCAAAACGCCGAAAAGCGCTGTTTTAAGGGGTTCGACCACTGGTCAATAGGCCCCATAGACCGTAGTGACTACTGGTCACTTCCCTCGATTTCGGCAATATGCCCAATGAAACGAGCGTAGTCGATTTACTACATATGCCCCGAACCAAAACGCCGAAAACCGCTGTCTAAGGGGGTTTGACCAGTGGTCAGTAGGCCCCGAGACCATAGTGACCACTGGTCTCGGGGCCTCGAGTTCGGCAATATGTCCATTGAAACGAGCGTAGTCGATTTACTATAAATGCCCCCAACCAACACGCCTTAAAACGCTGTTTTAAGGGGTTTGACCACTGGTCAATAGGCCCCATAGACCGTAGTGACCACTGGTCACTTCCCTCGATTTCGGCAATATGCCCATTGAAACGAGCGTAGTCGATGTACTATATATGCCCCCAACCTAAACGCCGAAAAACGCTGTTCCAGGGGGTTTGACCAGTGGTCAATAGGCCACCTAGACCGTAGTGACCAGTGGTCACTTCCGTTGGTTTCGACAATATGCCCATTGAAACGAGCATAGTCGATTTACTATATATGCCTCCAACCAAAACGCTGAAAAACGCTGTTTTAGGGGGTTTGACCAGTGGTCAATAGGCCACCTAGACCGTAGTGACCAGTGGTCACTTCCGTCGGTTTCGACAATATGCCCATTGAAACGAGCATATATAGTCGATTTACTATATATGCCTCCAACCAAATCGCCGAAAACGCTGTTTTAGGGGGTTTGACCAGTGGTCAATAGGCCACCTAGACCGTAGTGACCAGTGGTCACTTCCGTCGGTTTCGACAATATGCCCATTGAAACGAGCATAGTCGATTTACTATATATGCCCCCAACCAAAACGCCGAAAAACGCTGTTCCAGGGGGTTTGACCAGTGGTCAATAGGCCACCTAGACCGTAGTGACCAGTGGTCACTTCCGCCGGTTTCGACAATATGCCCATTGAAACGAGCATAGTCGATTTACTATATATGCCTCCAACCAAAACGCCGAAAAACGCTGTTTTAGGGGGTTTGACCAGTGGTCAATAGGCCACCTAGACCGTAGTGACCAGTGGTCACTTCCGTCGGTTTCGACAATACGCCCATTGAAACGAGCATAGTCGATTTACTATATGTGCCCCCAACTAAAACCACGAAAAATGCTGTTTATAGTGAGTTTTCCCTACTTTGACCCTGGGCGAGGAACCACGGGAGCCATGCTGACCAGTGGTCACTTCGGACGGTATCGGCAGTATGCTCATCGTTTTCAGCGACCCCGATTTACTATATATGGGTACCACCCCGAGGCCGAAAAACGCTGTTTTTGCCCGTTTTTAGACTATTTTCAAATTTTCGGACGTAGAAATTTTTCAGCTTGCAGGTGTCCAAAAACGCTATTTTTCCGATTTTTGATCATCTATAAAAATCGAACCAGATCGAAATTCGAAAAAAAACATAAACTTACTAAGTACCATTGCCTAGATAATCAAAAAATAGTACAGAAAAATTTTTCCTATAGGCCGTTCGAAAAATCGAGTTAACACAAAATTGGAAAAAAATCATGCTGAATACAGAGAAAAAAACCCCACTTTCAAACCCGTAAGAGAAAGTCGATTTTTTCAAAGTTCATTTTTTCCGGGCAAGTTTGGTATCATTCGAAAGCTCTTGGCCTGGAGATTTCAAAAATGCAAATATTAGCTCTTAATTCCTTCCCGTTAATTAGTTATGCCTAATTAGCACTTTTCCAAATCCGCAAAGTGCCTTATAGCTCATATTATGGGGGCTCTCCGAGCTCACCCATGATTAACTTCTTACATGGAGCTTGAGAAAATAAAACCAATGCTGTTGCTGCTGAAAATAGTTATATATTTACTTAAAAATAATTCGAATTTTCTAGAAACCAGCATTTCCAATTTTAAAAATGTTTTGATCCAGTTCAGTCGACTTTGTTGTCGCATCCGGGCAGTTAAAATCTTTGTAGCAGCGGCTGAAGCCAAGCAAGAACTCACCGCAACCGATACGAAAATAAACTCTGAATTTTCGTTTTCATTAAATACAAGAACCAAAAATGCTCCTTCGTCGCATGTAAAATACATATGAGTACTCTCAGGCAGGTTGTACAAACACGGAAACTAGCCTGTAAAATGCATATGAGTGGCGTTGAGGTTGTAAATTAAGGAAAACAAGTTGCAACGGCTTAACATATGAGCCTGTCCTACAACGAGGCTCATATTGGCGTATGTCATAATATAATTTGTCGATATTTGACCTTCATATAAATAGCACGTAAAGCTTTTCATTACAAAATTGTCCTTCACACATCTTGTCGCTAAGACATTATGCGTACTGTGCATGCGCATTATACGGCATGCCACTTTGCGCTGACTCAGAGCCATGTGGGGAAAGCATTACGTATGTGAGAGTAGTGTGTCAAAGTGTTCCGAGAAAACAGTAGGTGTACTATAGTGCTTCCGGAAATAGTAAGTTGAACTTGAGGTGTCGCAGTTCACTTCGTTCTGTCCATTTCTTTCAAGCCACAATGTTAACATGTTATGTCTATTCATTTGTTTTTTCTTTAATATAATGACCTGATGATCTTTAAGAAGGCTGCGCTGTGACGTCAATATGAGCCTCGTTGTAGGACAGGCTCATATGTTAAGCCGTTGCAACTTGTTTTCCTTAATTTACAACCTCAACGCCACTCATATGCATTTTACAGGCTAGTTTCCGTGTTTGTACAGCCTGCCTGAGAGTACTCATATGTATTTTACATGCGACGAAGGAGCATTTTTGGTTCTTGTTTTCCATTATTTTACATATGTATGCGCAAAAAAGAATCAACATAATATATTTCCGATCACCATGCGCAAGCAGATTATATACTATTTGACCCAAAATCGCTTACGTCCCCACCCCACCCCACCACAGCACTCTACAGCCACTTTGAGCATGCAGTTCTATGACAAAAGCTGCTCAGCTCGCTTAGGGCTTTCATTTGATACCAAATTTGACCACTTTTGAAAAATTTCATTTTTGACCGAAAATCGCCTAAGTCCCCACCCCACCCCACCACAGCACTCTACAGCCACTTTGAGCATGCAATTCTATGACAAAAGTTGCTCAGCTCACTTAGGGCTTTCATTTGGTACCAAATTTGACCACTTTTGATAAATTTTATTTTGGACCACCTGACCCCTTACCGACCTGACCCCTCAGACGGCAAAGTGGAACCAGCCCGGCAAGATGGATGAGTCGGACGGCAAAACGGACACCGGGAATGAGCTGGGCGCACCAAAAAACCCCTATAGGCAAAGTTATGAGAGGCCAAGTAGAGCCTAGTATGGGCCTCCATGTAGCGGTTGCCGACATGACCCTCCAGACGGCAAAGTGGAACCAGCCCAGCAACTTGGGTCTGTCGGGCAGCAAAATTGATAGCGGGAATCGATTCTCCGTCCGCAAAAACCTTTGTATGCAAGATTTGAGCCTTCCAGGTCGTACAATAAGCGAAAAAACCAAGTTCAAAGTTGGACCCAAAATTCACCAACTTTGGCAGGCCAGTACCCAAAAATTACGCTCAGGGCCGGAAAATCATATAGCAATTGAACGACCCTGATATGTATCCTATTCAGCCATATAGGCAGTATTGCCCCATATATAGCCCAGTCTGACTTATTACGGCGCCTTTGAAGCATACTTTTTGGCAATTTTAGCGTTTTGGCCGATTTTGGCCCCCGCCAAAAATTTTTTCCGGCTCTGGGAGGCATAAAAATTAGCCTATCGGCTTATTTTTGTTGCGTACTCCAAGAATATATATGGTTTTCATAGGCAAAAATTTTTCTATCTGTTGTTATTAAAGCTACAAAACCCCCTTACTAGACGTCAAAGCGGAGAACCGGAAAAAAACATCACTCTCGTAAGCGATTTTTGGCATAACTTTTTAACGGAAAGTGGTACGGGGATGAAACTTCAGGAACATACCAAACTCGACACGTACAATTTTTTGCGCACATAATCTGCGCAGGATCTGCGCAGCTTCTGCGCAGCCTTGTTTTACACGGTCATTCGACCATTTTCACTCATATTATAGGGGTCGCTACCGCGACCCCTATGATAAGAGATTAAATCGTTAGGATGAAAGTAGTCAGCCCGGCTGAAGTATGCTTGTATTTATATATCTATTTATATATATTTGAGACGCCGTATACATTCTCATAACAAGCTTTAAATTTTTTGATCTTTTCGATTAGATTTTACTTAGAACTATCTTACAAATTTCACCGAAGTTAAATTTTTTGAATTTACAATTCGTATGGTTAAACCCTGTAAGTACAGCGTAGACCTAAATTTTTGCTACTGTATACAGTGAAACCATTTTATTAAAAGCATCGCTTAAAAATTCAGAAAAGCACAAGAAAATTGGGAAAACCCAACACGTCATGAGTCTGATAATTGAAAACATTGTTAAATTTTCGCCTATATGTAGATGTCTTAAAATAACTACTCATGGAAACCTACTTAACACTAATTTATAAATTTTAATTATGAAAAACAGAAATTCATTTAGCATGACATGCACAAAAACTTAGTTAACAAAATATCAAAGTCTACTTATTCGGGTTTAGTTGAATATTAAGATACACGGGGGTCTGGGGGCGGTAGGCCCCCCGTAAAAGCCACACTCTTAGCAGAAAAAATCCCTTCTATAAATTAATTTAGAGCACTCCTGGCATTTATATTTAAGTTTCAGTAATAAATTTCCTTTGGATCGTTGCTTCGTTAACTGCAAAAAAGATCCGGATCCGGATGGTTTTTCTGCCGGATCCGAATCTGCAATATCTGGCAGGATCCGGATCCGGAAACCCGGTCGATCCCTAGTATGTATATATGCAAATAAACACGTACGTATTTACCGATGCATCGGGGCCGACGCAGTATCGTTATTTTTACTAGGTGCCTATTTTTTACCCCCCCTCCCCAAGAAAAGCCCCCACATAAATTCAAACCTCCATAACCGAAAAATTGCCCTATTTTACTACTTTTATTTTTTCTAAATTTTCAACAACTTTCAACGTCGCCCGATTTTTAACAAACTTATAGCTATTTTAGACCAAACACACCTAAATTTAGTCATTTTTAGTAAATTTTAGCAGTTTTTGGCACAAAACACTTTTTCAAAATATGCTCCCATCAGTTGAGCAGCGAGGTCCCCGTGCACCCATAGATGTTGGCATTTCTAAAAATAAGTGAGGGCAGGGCCACTTCGTGATCTCGATCGAAATTGTGGCACTGGTAACGAAGAAGGAGCCTAAAGCAAAACTTTACAGCTTTCAAAATTGAATTATAAATAGAGTCGTAACATGTATCACGTATATTTGTGATGTATATTTGTATCACGTACGTACATCAAACTTTAAATCTTCTTCTATAATGGGACAAGGGAATTCCTCTATCTTGTATTTGAATGTTTCATAGGAAGTTTGTTGTCCTTCTTCTCCGGTTACCCGTTTATCATCGTACCGCTTCCCACCAACCTCCTTTACTGTTCTCACTTTCAGTATAAAGGCAATAGATATATAACAGGATACGGTAGATATAACAAAGCAAGTAATAAAGTTTATGGACACTTACTTTCATTACCTCTGTTCTCAAGTTTATCAATAAGCCAAACAGACCAAACAAAATGTACGTATATATATTATAACTTGTCGAAATCTTGATTTCATATAGCAGCTATGGTAGAACATTACAGGGAGCTTGTGACCTAATTGGCAAAAAGATAAAATCTGAGAAATGGTGCAGCGTCCAAGTCTAAGAAATTGTCGTCACTGTAAAGATGCTAAAAGGAAGCAGCTACTGTATATAAGCGAAAAGTTACGTGGAAACATCGTTCCACCTTTTCTGTTGTGTGTACTGGGGAAATCACAGCAGGGTGTTATAGGAATATCTGGGAGACAGGTCCAGGCAGAAGAGATTATATTACAAAAAAGAGCGCTCTCAAAAATAGCGCTCATTGCATAGAAAAACGCTCTCAAAAATCGCTGGATTTAGCCTAAACATTGGCATTTTTAGAAACAATATAATTTTTAGTAAATATATATATACTGCAGCGATGCCGTGGATTTTTTGAAAATTCGTCATATTGGACGAAAGTTGTGGCACCCACAAATCCGGGGACAGGCGAAAATCCCGGGATGAAGCGATGAAGAAACTAATTTTGAGAGGCAGATGCCCTGTGCAATGACGACAGCGGACATCGCCAAAATTTTGCAACATAATTGCCCGTTTCTTTTGTCTTTCGCCGGTACTCTATTCGACTCATCTGCAGTAAATTTTGCACTTTGTTTGTGCCCATTTCACATTCCCTTCCCTTGCACTCAATATTAATGGCAGCGATACCTTTGCACTACCTGTTAAAGTATGTTATGTTACGTTATGAACCACTGCAGCAACTTACGTTGGAGAAACAGCCCATTCAGAAAACACGCCATTTTTCATCAAAGCTTCTGGGTGGGTAACTTTCGAAAATCGACAAACATTCTTTGACCAGTAGCTTTTGGACTTGAGTCCGCGAATCTTCAAATAAACGTCAACATATTGACCTTGTTCATTGGGTATCATAACTAAAAAGGCAAAAAAGATAAATACTATAGTACATATGTATATATATAAAGCCATCAGTACAAAATTGTGGTATTCGTAAACAATACGTGCGAATCCAATCCATGTGCACAGTTGCAAAAAAGTTTTAATCGATGCAGGTATTGGGAGCGACTGAGAAAGAATGTGATGTGCCCATGTTTTTGTTTCTTCAAAAACTCGTTAACTATGCACTTCTGGAAAATAGCAAACATTTTGGAGAGAATAACATTTACGTTACACAAACATTTTGGACAAATTCAGTCAAATAGCCAGGGCCACGTTGAAAGAGATCCTCCTAAGCCTGGGAGCGCGCCAGCTTAGGTGGTCACTTAGGAGAATTTGATTTCAAAAGATTCTCTTGAGCTGGAGTGCCATCCACCACTACTATATAACTGTTGTCCTAACTTACGGGCAGCGCCAGCTAAACTTAGGAAAATTATTTTGAAACGAGTTTAGGAGATCTTCTTCTTCTCCATATTCCTGGAGCACGGTCAGAGCCATATGAGCTGATCTTCAGAACCCCCAGATGTATATAGTCACAAATAATCAGTCTTAGCGAGGTGAGGCTGATCTAAGGCCATGCCATCTGATCAAAAACTGACCAGCTGGTTCTACAGATGGAGATCTCCTAAATCCCTCCCAGTCATCTTCCTAAAGTAAACTCCTACGGAGTAGCCTCGCCTCCTATGAAGATATAGCCATGGGGGGAAAACCCCACATTTTCGGATTTTGGCTGGAACTTTTTTATTTTAAGGGTTAGATGAGAACTTTATATACCATCGTACTTGGCGTACTTAGATCTTTCTTTTAAGCCCATTTGCACTCCTCTAGGTTGTAGCGTTAGGCCGGTATAATGCAAAAAGTAGCGGGGGAAAACCCCAATGGGTGGGGGAACCCAAATGGGGGGAAAAACCCACCCCTCACAGGTCTCAAAAATTGTAGTAGCGCTATTCTGATACTTCCGGTGTAAAATTCAACTCTTTTTAGCTAGTATAAATCAATATACCTATATATATATACTTTTTGGTTTCAGGCCTGAAAAGCCTTATATATATATATAAACATAGGGCAATTTTTGAAAAATGCTAAAAACGATGTAATTTGATAAAACTTGTTAGTCTATCGTGTAGAGAATGGTTTTTACGTTCAATTGGCTGTTAAAATCCACAATTGGACCTGTCCTGGGTCCTCCAATACCGAAATGGCACTTTCAGGATTTTTGGCCCCTAGCTAGCCAGGGAACAAAATTATCCAAATCTGACACCATGCGATGATGCAGCGTCCTCGATAGTACCGTGTTACAGTGTCGAATTGTTTCCCTGTTTGGTTGTTAAAAAATTTTTCAAAAAAAATTGGGAGGTGTTTTTCCCCCCAAACAGGGATATTTCCCCGCCATATATGTCAATGTGCCAGACCACCGGTGCACCGGATCGATCTAATTCTGGTTGTGTGCAAAGAGGAAGACTTGACATCATTGCAGATATTTGCAAAACTTTTCTAGCCCAACCCAGTCAAAAGTTACATCGGTCCAATCTTTTGCAAAACTTTTGGCATGGTTGGACCAAAAAGTATATAGGTGTCATTTTCAAAATGTCATAAAATGAGCAGAAGTGAACCAAATGACTTGATCTTCGCGCACGTAGGTAAGAAAGAGTCGCGCTTTCTGCTGCTATGCTTTGGAGCTCATAGCCCCAACCTTTGGTCCAGGCGGCGGGTGGGTTTTTTCCCTTTAAAAGGGGGTGGGTTCCCCCCCCCCATGGTTATACTTAGGAGAATCTTTTGCAACGCGGCCCAGAATTTTCTAGTGCCCCTTCATTTCCTTTCACCTATTTACCGTTCTCCAGCGACGCCTCAAACAAGGCTCTATACACCAACACCCCTGACGGTTCACTGAATCCATATTCATTGTTTTCGTAGTCGCCCATTTAAATCTGCATGAGTGTGGAACCAAACAAACAATTCGAGTACGTAAGTAGTATATAGTAAATGACAATTACTAAAATGCATAACTTTTATTGCATAAGTATCGTATACACGCCATATATATTGCTGGCGCTGGGTTGACTCTCGGCCAACAAAGTGGGGGGGAGCCCCCCCCCCACTTGTGAGGGGGGAGACCAAAAGTGGGGGGGGCAATAAAATGGGCTAAAAATGCTTAAAAATACCCTAAAAATTACGTGTTTTCTACATATACTGCTATAAAGTTTTAGTACCAAAATAGACGATTTTTGACCAAAAATTGCGGCGAAGCCAGAAAATGTTGACCAAAAATCGTTACAATTTGAAATTTTCTGGGCACCTTGACCTTATAGTGAGTGGGGGGAAGCCCAAAAAGTGGGGTGGGAACGAGTGGGAGGGGGAAGGGTTGAGTGAGGGGGGGAGGGGTTGAGTAGGGGGGGGGGCGCCCCATATAGAAAACCCAGTATTGTATACGTACGTAAGCAAGCATGGCTAGACACACCCCAGACAAACTAGGTTGTGGACTCGGATAGAGGAGGGCGATCCCGTGAGCCGAGCTCTGACCAACCGGAAATCTCAAAAGTTTTACCAAGGCAAAATTGTTTATGGTTGCCCCCATCTACATACATAGGTGCCGATTTGGGGTGTGGGAAACTCTCATTATTTTAGGGGGGGGGGGTTCCCTCTAGAATCCTCCCAGCCAAGACCATAGGTGTAGGGTGGGGGGGTAGCCCCCCCCCAAACCTTTTTCAACCCTCCCCCAAAACTTTTTTGGGGGGGGACGTTCCCCCCCCCAACTGGGGGGGGGGGTAGTCGCGCCGAAGGCGCGAAAAATAAATAAAAATTGGGTATTTTTAGGGTAAATTTTGAAAAAATTTTTCAAAAATGTCTGAAATTTTTGGCTTGGGCCATTTATTATTATGAGAAATACACGTTTTTAACTGTATTATGGATCTTATGACTCAATATTGACCTTATTTTGGACTTGGAAACATGTTGGCAATCAAGTTTTTGAGTTTAAAACCACTGTCTAATGATAAAATTACTTCATGGTTGAATGTTTTTGGCAATAGAAACGGCTGAAAATGCGATTTTTGGCATAAAAAATGAAAAATTTTTTTGGGGGAGGGTTGGGGGGGGGTCCTGGGGGGGGGGGTTGGGGGGGGGGGTCGCCCGAGGGGGCCCCCCCCAGAAAATGTTGGGGGGGGGGCCCCCCCCACCCCAAATCTCCGTTACACCTATGGCCAAGACCATACACAGGAGACTTTGGGGGGATGAGGGCGGGAGGCGGCGCAGGCGCCCCCCGCCCCTAAAAATGTTGAGCCAATTTATTTATATCCCCCAGAATTTTTGACGGAATATTTTGCAATTTCCAGAAAACAACTGTGACCGTAATAAACGCCTAAAAGTAGGCATGAAAAGCAATATAGGCCATTTTTGTTGATTTTTATTACTTTTGTAGTTTTGTTTTATATTTTAATAGGGTCATCATTCCATGTACCCATAGGTGTAACGGGGATTTGGGTTGGGGGGGCCCTCCCCCGGAATTTTGGGGGGGACCCTTTTTAGACCCCCCCAAACTCCCCCCAAACCTCCCCCACAAACTTTTTTCTATTTTTATGCCAAAACTCGCATTTTCAGCCATTGCTAATGCCGAAAAACATGAAACCATTAAGTAATTTTAACATTAGACAGTGTTCCTAAACTTGAAAACTTGATTGCCAACATGTTTCTGACTCGTGAGGTCTATATTGAGTCAAGAAGTCCATAAAACCGTTATAAACGTGTATTTCTCGCGATAATAATCGCGTTAAGCCAAAAATTTGGACTTTTTTGATAAATTTAGCCTAATTTGCCCTAAAAATGCCCAATTTGTGGCCGGGGGCCCCCAAAAAGTTCTGGGGGTGGGGGTGTGGAAAAATGGCTGGGGGGGTTGCCTGCCCCCCCCCAATTACACCTATGCATGGACCGCCCCGACCGTCACGAACTGAAACAAAGCCAACAAATAGCTAGTCGAAAATACTAACTAGGACTTCAGCTGTTAGCAATTGCTATGTTTTATTTCTTATTTTTACTTTACATGCTTGTATACGTTAATTTAAAAACATAAATGGCGAAGATATAGGATGGTTGTAGTCAAAATATTGTGGCTACTGGTCATGGCTGGCTTCCAGCCAGCTTATACACGGCGTCGAGTCGCCGCTCTGCCGGTGTGAACAGGGGGGGGGGGGGGGTATCTATTTATGTGTATATTTATATATTTATATACGTGACCTATATATGAAACAGTTCAAAAAACGTTAACGTCTTTAAAAACATTACGTAACATTCTCTGTTGGCGAAAAATGATTAAAATTGACCTCAGTAACTTCTGAATTCCCAACCCTGGGGGAGGGGGTAGCGGCGTTGACGATGGAGTGCGACCAAATCAAGGGAGGTAAGTATCATCCCGAAACTTTGACTTCTTCGCGATCCCTCCCCCCAAAAATTTTGATTTACTTAGAATAAAAATTTTGCTTGCGTGTGCCAAAAAGTTTTTGAATTTTTGCCGAAACTCAACTTTGAGAGGGATATCCCTTTGGGTGCATTCATAGAACCAAGAGTGTATAATTTCACTATATATTTGAAGAAGAGTAAGCCACTATAGGGCTTCTCTTCTTGGCTTGCTGGTAACGGTGCTCCGCCCACAATACGCGAATGTTCCCCTCGTTTGGGGGGGGTCGACAAGCATAGCGCCACCCTCCGTTTGGTGAGGGGGTAGCAGAAAAGAGGTCCCCGTTTGGGGGGGGGGGGGGGTCGCCAACCTTCAATTAGTTGCAGAGACCCCCTACCCGTTTGAATGGCGGGGTAGAGCAGAGGATTACGGTAGTTTTTGTTCTATTCGAAAATGGGTCTCCGTTTGGTGGGGCAGTAGTACGCAAAAGAGATCCCCGTTTGATGAGGGGGTATGCAAGGATCCCCGTCGGGGTGGGGGGGGCGCTAGCAGCCAATCAGATTCAGCCAATCTTGTCTGTCTGGACTGACCCCCCCCCCCCCAAACAGGGACCACCCTTTTTCTACCTACCCCCCACCAAACGGGGACCCCCGACTACCCCCCCCCCCACCAAACGGGGACCACTCCCGACTACCCCCCCACCAAACGGGGAGGAGGTATGCCTGTAGACCCCCCCCAAAACGGGGGAACATTCACGCTTTGTGGTCGGAGTCACCGTTACCAGTCGCTCACTCTTCTTCTAATATATAATAGAATTATGAACTCTTGTTAGAACGCATAGAGACGCGAGTAGACGCCTCTAGATTGTAACATGCCGTGTTCATCGCTTTCGTTACCTGGGTTGGGCCAGTTCCGGGCCCGGTCATGTTCTTGTCGGAAAAACCCCTGAGACATACGCAATTTTTTAATCACTATTTTTTAGGATCATTATAAGTCTGCTGGCCAAAAATGGCTAAATCTCGGAAATCGGTTCTGAAGTAGGTATGGCACTTCAAATCGCCGATTTTGAACCAAAATCAGCATCTTTGAGCCGTCATAGGCCATGCCAACCAGTGTGAAAGGATATTTTGCAAATATTTTGCACACATAGATTAGCTACTGTTTTAGAGAAATTTCAGTAAAATCTGAGAAATTCTCGAACGTGAAAAGTCGAAAAACTAAAACTTCAGATTTGGTTGAAATTTATCCAAACATTGTCTGCTGTACCTGTCAAATCTACCTACTTTGTGTGTGCAAAATATTAGCTCAATATCTATTCGCATTAGTCGACTATGGAGCTCAAATTTCACTTATTCGCTGTTTTAAGTTCATAATCGGCGATTTTTAAACTTTGAAGGATGACATCTCAGAACTCGGGTCTGTGAAATTTTGGCTCATTTTTGGCCAGCAGGTTGACTATGATCCCCCCAAAAAAGGATATATTTAAAAATAGTGTGTGGCCTATCAGCAATAAGCCTCAGCTTCGAACAAAGCTTATTCGCTCTATCTCCATGGACGGGGGTCAGTAACTGAGAGTACATTTTGCATGCACATAGTAGGGGTCTATGAACAAATTGAGAAGCAAAATGATTAAAGCACTGCTGTAATGCTTCTTGCAGTTTAGTGGAACAAAGCTGAGAATCCACAGAACTTGCCATAAATCATCTTCCAAGGTTGTCCACTAACATTGGTGAACTTCAGAAATAGACTCATCCTACATACATGCGGTGGGAAGCATGAGTTCTGAGCCTCGAGTGTTCCAAATACAATTTTTTGCTTTTTTCGCGAAAAACCTCAGCTGAGACAGTTAACGATCCTTTTATGGAATATATAATGAAAAAAAGAAAAATCAAGCTTGACCAGAGAAAAACGAAGTTCAAAGTTAATTTTTCGCCCTAATGTATGTACTCTATCTACTATTTGGCAAAAGTTCTCTCAGATATGCCTATCCATCCACATAACAAACCAGGGTTTTTTTTTGTGCATTTTACTGTGCATATGCACATTTCTTTTCCAAAAATGCACACTCGAATTTAAAAATGACACACATAAATGCACAGTCAAATTTTTTGCTTCCGCTAACCACAAAAATACAAAATGCTCTAAAAAATTTCCAAAGTTCTTTTCAAAATTTTAAAAAAAGCTCTAGCTTTTAGCTGGGGGCGCCGCCGCCCCCCAGACCCCAGCTTTTTCTTACGTACTATTTTTCGGTCATGCGCAACGTCAAAGCTACAACCTTTCTTGTTTTATTCCTTCTCCGCCGAAGCCACTAATGATTGAAATGTTTTTGCTTTAGATTGTAAGTGTAAGTGAATTAACTGTGTTGAATTACACAGCCCACGTAATTTCAGCTCGGATTTTATCGTTACTTTGAAGAAATTCTTGAATTAGATAAGTAAATTTTGCAGCAAATTGACAATCCTATGTTGATTTTATGTTATTCACAATTTTGCGCTTAACAAATTCAGAGCATTGTGGTGTCAAATTCCGACATCTATATATGTTTTTTGTTTTAAGTATAGTTCTGCATTTGCCTAAATATCAGTATACGTGTGCTGGCTCAGTTAAGATTTAAAATCGTCATCAAAACATCAACTATAGCGTGGGATTCCAGTTGAAGTAAAAAATGCGTGGAGAACACAAAATTACGGCCCAAAATGTACGTTATAATTAAAAATAAGCAATTTTTTAAAAATGCGCTCATTTTTTTCCAAAATGCACACTATTTTTTAAAAATGCACAAAAAATGTATCAATTTCAGTCCGCAACCATTTAAAAACCCTTGTAATATAAACACTGATGCTTTACTAAACAACATGAAAAAATAGTTATCAATAAAATGTCCACGTTTATTTCGACAGATAGTTATTCTTCTCTTTCTTCCCAAAATGGGTTCTAGTGAAATCTACGACGCATCAAAAGAAATCTGTCACGATTTGGTTGATCTAATCCACAGCTCAGAAACAAAAGCGATGAACGTTTTCTGGATTTGTAGCCAATCTCACTGACTTTGTAGGCACCAACGCCAATAAGAACATTTCGCCTGGTATAATGTAAATTGATCACAGGGGTGTAGCCTTTGTAGCGAAATGACCCATTTCAACGTCTTGTCGCTTTGAATTTTTGAAATATAAAAATTTAGGATAACATTCATACAATCGAAAATATAAAACACAGGGCACATAGAAAACCTTTAAATATGCGATAGCTGGAGTAGAACATTTTAGAAAGATGACGATCTTTTGTGTTTGATCAGAAAACGCCTTGCTTGAAGTGGTGACAAAACAACGAAACCCATTTCGAGTGACGCACATATTTAAATAACACACATTTCTGTGTGCTTTAATTATCCCCTTCACCCACTGCGCATCACCCCGGCGTGTCGGAGAAGTGAGGATATGAGTGACATCCTGCTGTCCACGTGGAGTCGTTATCACCACCCATCCAGATGTCAGTGTAGTGGGACACTGAGCAATCCAAGTCTACCTTACAGAACAAAATAGGACATATCCGTTGACTTGGGTAGCTGTCTTAACATCTGCGTGATAATAAATGCAAGAAGGTGGTACAAGTGTGGAAATCAAAGTGTTAGATATTCAGCCATCAATAAATGACGCCTAAATTGCCCAACTTATAGACCAATCAAAAAGCACTGTAACTTGGGAGATGTCAAAACATGAGAAGAGTGGACCAGATTAGCTATCAGCTTTTGCTTTGTTTGTTAGCAGGCAGAAACTGTACCACTACTTTTAAAATTTTACCCAACATACTAATATGCATGTATTGAAAATGGAGAGCCAAAGAAACATCAACTTTCTTTTTGGTAACATTGATTCGACTCAATAACTTAGGTAAGTGTCATGATAAACCTAATCTACGGTGCTTGCCGGCAGCCAACATATTTCCACATCCACACTGAAGGCAAAGGTGGAAATGGGTTTGCGCTGGAGAGGACGTTGGTGAGAGTCTGGCCTGGAAGCCAAATCCCAGAAGTGCCAGATCCCCCACCAATTATCGGCCACCAGATACCGCCCGGACTGGAGAGAAGGCCAGAGATCTGAATGGAACCCCGGAAAAATGCTTAAATTTAAAATACCCTCACAAAAATATGCTGCATAAGGTAAAACGACATAAAATACGGAAAATTTTTTCTATTAAATAAAGTCATAAATGGAATAAAATTCAGAAATCGTTGCTTGAACAAAACAAAGGCAATGCCAATGGTTAATACTGAAGTATAACGGAACTTAACTTTACAGTAACTTCATTTCTTTTGTCTTTTCGGCAAAATTTCGAAAAGAAACAGGAAACCTTATTTCTAGTGAAATATCTGACACATGCCCACTGGTGATATCGCAGAAGTCGACGGATCGATCTCGAGGACATGTTTGCCACATAGTTCGGAATTGGGATGATAACGAACACAACTAAAATAACCAGGAAACTAAAGGGGCACGAAAATTACAACAAAAAATTTCCGTTGATACTCCTTAAAAATTCCACACCAAAATTTTCGTTACAAAAGTGTCAGCTTGCCTTCCATATTCGGTCTCTATTTGACCCTTTTCATGGTTTTATAATTTGCAGTGGGAGTAAAGCCATTGAGCTTATGTGGTACCACAGAAGAGTGTTAAAAACCAAAACCATACCATAACATCCGAAAATGTCCGGCCAAAATTCTGACCGGCTGACCGGTCACAGGTCCAAATGTGGACTGTGGAATTCGCCACTGCCAGTTGCAAAATAGTACCCGTGTGGACTGAAACAAAACAAGTCAGACTTGAACACTAACATCTCCAGGGCTAAGTACACGAAATGCTGCTTTAAATAAAAAATTCACACGTGGAGTAGCGAAAACTATGGTCCCAGTAAAAAGTTCTTGATATCTAAAGCCTACGTCAAGGATGTCCACTAAACTTAGTGCGAAGCAGATAGACGTAAACAGTAAACGTCCTTACGACAAACCAACCAGTAAAGTAAATCCGTCTTCTGCCTGTTTGGTACGTTTTACATAGTGGTCTATCAGAGTTTCATTACGATAATGTTTGTATAAAAGCGGAGAAATGAAACAAAACAGTCACAGAAGTAACCAGAATTAGTCGACAGAGACGATAAATAAACTTTAAGGCCAACCTCGAAATGAACATCCCAGATTGGAAAAGTGTCAGTCTTGTACATGGTTGTGTTAGACCAGAGTTAGCAGATCTACCAAGGCGCACTGAAACAAGAAAGAACTAACTTCTGCTGTTTTTCCTTTTTTTTGGAGGCAATCGTGAGCATCCATATGGGGAGCCTCCACATCAAACAACACGTCTCATACAGAAACCCACCACAAAAAAAATAGGGCAATAGAAGAGTTTCTGACGCGGTAGCATAATCTAAGGACAGAAGATATCCAGAAGACAAAAACAGAAAGAAGGCAAGTGATGCTAGCCATGTCCCGCAGATGCTGGAAACTATATTAGCGCCCGTTGACCAAGACGGATTCCAGGGGACACCTGTGGAGATCTCCCGTGATGGGTCCATGTCATCATTGGATTTCCCACGGAGGCGGATTGACCCCAAAAAGACAGTCCTCTTTAAGTACAGATATTAGCCGGGGTCGTCACGACCACTTTGGTGTTCAGTAAATGACGGACAGTGGGACTTGGCTTGGGGGCAAGAATGCATTAGAGCCTTCCAAATCTGATAATTTTGCAAATGTTTTCAAAAATTTAAATTTTGCAATTAATTTCACATGCAACCACCAGCTAGTATTGTTGTTTTTATCCAAATTAGTGAGATAAGTAAAAACTTTGATACTCAACTTTTCACTTTCAAAATTACGCAAAAGCAGGACAAAAAAATTGTTGTCAAAAAGTTCCAGGTGCACCATTACAAATATAACACGGAAAAACAAGAGTAATCTTAATCAAAATTTATATATACGTATATATATATACTGTAGGCTAGGCCTGATGAGCAGTCTTCCATCAATTTTGTTTCAAACCTTAGGTAAGTTCAGTTATCCGCGTTCCAAACAATTGATATTAGCTTCAACTCGACTACACACCTGAAGCATCCTTCGAACAGGACAGCACTACAGTTCTGTCCGGACTAAAGGTGACACCGAAGACTGGGCCACTGTGAGCCACGAAGGTCAGCGATTCAGCAGAGGAACCTTCTTCCACCATCTGATCAAAGACATCATCTGAAAATCATCAGCAGACTCACATGTCCTTCTATGCTGACTCTTAGATAACTCTTGCTGTTCTAATGAAGTATTCTAAAAGGCATAGGGAAATGTTTTGCTAAATGTTAGCTTTAATTTTGTAAATCTATGACAATCCCCTTTTTAAGAGTCTGCTGTGCTGATATGACAGAAGACTCGGGTCTATTGGCAGCTGGCTTTGGAGATTCCACAGTTCAGGTCTGGAGTCTGACTCCTAATCGGCTGAAGCCACTGAAAAGGGTTGTGGATCTGAATGATATTGACAAGGAAGCTGGTAAATTCTACTACTTCCGGGTTCTAGTTGAAAGAAGGCATTGCCCACAAATCAGAATTTAGACGGAAGAATTAAAATTTTAGTTTGGGAATTGGATCCTTTACAGTTTTCATTGCACAAAATTGAACTCATACAAATTTCTGGAGCATTAAGAGCTTCTGAGTCAAATGCGAAGAATGTTCCTCAGGCCATATGTCCTTCATATCGTGGCACAAAGAGATTTGGGCCGATTCTGCAGTTTTGAGAAGTCGGTGTTGAAAGATCGATGGTCTAAATTTAGCGATATGTCAGAAAAGCTAATTTTGTAAAAACATTGTTATAAGCTCATTTTAAGCTTTAAAATGGTAAATAAATATCTTTCCAACGCCAAAAATTACGAAAGTTATAGCGTTTCAAAAATCACTGTGCGAAAGGATACCAGCACCTACCTTACAGAATATCAAGGTCCTACCCTCCTTCAGAACCGGAAGCGAGCACGCGTAAAGTGGCATCATCAAAGCTGCTTAGCATATACTTTCCTAATGAGAGAACAGACCCCAATACTAATCATTCTGGTTGGAGTTTTGAAACAGAAGCTGGGTTTTTTCACATAGAGGTACAGTATCTCTATTATTTTTCTGATAGGACTTTGACTGGAGGAATTAAATTGAGACTGCTGATGATTTTCAGATGATGTCTTTGATCAGATGGTGGAAGAAGGTTCCTCTGCTGAATCGCTGACCTTCGTGGCTCACAGTGGCCCAGTCTTCGGTGTCACCTTTAGTCCGGACAGAACTGTAGTGCTGTCCTGTTCAGAGGATGCTTCAGGTGTGTAGTCGAGTTGAAGCTAATATCAATTGTTTGGAACGCGGATAACTGAACTTACCTAAGGTTTTGAAACAAAATTGATGGAAGACTGCTCATCGGGCCTAGCCTACGGTATATATATATACGTATATATAAATTTTGATTAAGATTACTCTTGTTTTTCCGTGTTATATTTGTAATGGTGCACCTGGAACTTTTTGACAACAATTTTTGTCCTGCTTTTGCAATTTTGAAAGTGAAAAGTTAAGTATCAAAGTTTTTACTTATCTCACTAATTTGGATAAAAACAACAATAATAGCTGGTGGTTGCATGTGAAATTAATTGCAAAATTTAAATTTTTGAAAACATTTGCAAATTATCAGATTTGGAGGCTCTAATATCTTTCTGCCCCCTAGCCAAGTCCCAGTCGTCGTCATTTACTGAACACCAAAGTGGTCGTGACGACCCCGGCTTATCTGTACTTTAAGAGGACTGTCTTTTTGGGGGTCAATCCGCCTCCGTGGGAAATCCAATGGACATGGACCCCATCACGGAGATCTCCACAGGTGTCCCCTGGCATCCGTCTGGTCAACGGGCGCTAAATGGTTTCCAGCTCTGCGGGGCATGGCTAATCCTTGCCCTTTCTGTTTTTGTCTTCTGGATATCTTCTGTCCTTAGATTATGCTACCGCGCAGGGAAACCTCTTCTATTGCCCTATTTTGGGCTTTGTGGTTTGCTTTGCAAGGATGTGTGCTGGGCTTGGAGGTGGAGGCTCCCCATATGGATGCTCTACGATTGCCACCAAAAAAGGAAAAAAAGCAGAAGACTCTTTCTTGTTTCAGTGCGCCTTTGGAATCTGCTAACCTGGTCTAACCTAACCATGTACAAGACTGACACTTTTCCAATCTGGGATGTTCATTTCAGGTTGGCCTTAAAGTTTATTTATCGTCTCTGTCGACTAATTCTGGTTACTTCTGTGACTGTTTTGTTTCATTTCTCCGCTTTTATACAAACATTATCGTGAATGAAACACTGATAAACCTATGTAAAATGTACTTAAACAGGCAGAAGGCTGATTTACTTTACTGGTTGGTTTGTCGTAAAGGCGTTTACTGTTTACTTCTATCTGCTTCGCACTAAGTTTAGTGGACATCCTTGACGTAGGCTTTAGATATCAAGAACTTTTTACTAGGACCATAGTTTTCGCTACTCTACGTATGAAATTTTTATTTAAAGCAGCATTTCAAAAATTAGGCCTGTGAGATGTTAGTGTTCAAGTCTGACTTGTTTTGTTTCAGTCCACACGGGTACTATTTTGCAACTGGCAGTGCAGATTCCACAGCCCACATTTGGACCTGTGACCGCAGTCAGCCGGTCCGAATTTTGGCCGGACATTTTTCGGATGTTATGGTATGGTTTGGTTTTTAACACTCTTCTGTGGTACCACATAAACTAAATGGTTTCCACACTGCAAATTATAAAACCATGAAAGGGGTCAAATAAATTAAATGTGGAAGGCAAGCTGACAATTTTGTAACGAAAATTTTGTGGAATTTTTAACGAAAGATGGAATCAGAAATGTTTTGTTGTAATTTTCGTGCCCTTTAGTTTCCTGGTTATTTTAGTGTGTTCGTTATCATCCCAATTCCAACTATGTGGCAACAGGTTCCTCGGATCGATCCGTCAGACTCTGGGATATCACCAGTGGACAGTGTGTCAGATATTTCACTGGAAATAAGGTTTCCTGTTTCTTTTCGAAATTTTGCCGAAAAGACAAAAGAAATGAAGTTACTGTAAAGTTAAGTTCCGTTATACTCATAGTATTAACCATTGGCATTGCCTTGTTTTGTTCAAGCAACGATTTCTGAATTTTATTCCATTTATGACTTTATTTTGTAGCAAAAATTTCCGTATTTTATGTCATTTTACCTTTTTATTTTGCAGCATATTATTTGAGGATATTTTAAATTTAAGCATTTTTCCAGGGTTCCATTCAGTCTCTGGCCTTCTCTCCGTCCGGGCGGTATCTGGTGGCCGGTAGCTCCGTGGGGGATCTGGCCTTCTGGGATTTGGCTCAGGCCAGACTCCTCACCAACGTCCTTCCGCACAGCAAACCCATTTCCACCTTTGCCTTCAGTGTGGATGGAAATATGTTGGCTGCCGGTAAGCACCGTAGATTAGGCTTGGCTGATTGACACTTACCTAAGTTATTTAGTCGAATCAATGTTGCAAGAAAGTTGATGTTTCTTTGGCTCTCCATTTTCAATACATGCATATTAGTGTGTTGGGTAAAATTTTAAAAGTAGTGGTACAGTTTCTGCCTGCTAACAAACAAAGCAAAAGCTGATAGCTAATCTAGTCCACTCTCCTCATGTTTTGACATCTCCCAAGTTACAGTGCTTTTGATTAGTCATAGGTTGGGCAATTTAGGCGTCATTTATTGATGGTTGGATATCTGATAACACTTTGATTTCACACTTGTACCACCTTCTTATATTTATTATCAGTAGATGTTAAGCCATACATAGTCAACGGATATGTCTATTTTGTTCTGTAGGTAGCTTGGATTGCTCAGTGTCCCTACACTCCACGAATCTGATGGGTGGTGATAACGACTCCAGTGGACAGCAGGATGTCACTCATATCCTCACTTCTCCGACGCTAAAGTATGCAGTGGTTGAAAGGGGATAATTAAAGCACACAGAAATGTGCTGTTTAAGTGTAACCGTCACTCGAAATGGGTTTCGTTGTTTTGTCACCACTTGAAGCAGGGCGTTTTCTGATCAAACACAAAAGATCGCTATCTTTCTAAATGTTCTACTCAGCTATCGCATATTTAAAGGTTTCTATGTGCCCTGTGTTTTATATTATTCATTGTATGAATGTTATCTAAATTTTTATATTTCAGAACAAAGCGACAAGACGTTGAAGTGGGTCATTTCGCTACCAAGGCTACACCTGTGATCAATTTACATTATACCAGGCGAAATGTTCTTATTGGCGTTGGTGCCTACAGTCAGTGAGATTGGCTACAAATCCAGGAAAACGTTCATCGCTTTTGTTTCTGAGCTGTGGATTAGATCAGCCAAATCGTGACAGATTTCTTTTGATGCGTCGTGATTTCACTAGAATTTATTTTGGGAAGAAAGAGAAGAATAACTATCTGTCGAAATAAACGTGGACATTTGTGTGCTTTATTTTTTCATGTTGTTTAGTAAAGCATCAGTGTTTGTTACAGGGTTTTTTTTGGTTGCGGACAAGTGTGCATTTTTTGTGCATTTTTAAAAAATAGTGTGCATTTTGGAAAAAATGTGTGCATTTTTAAAAAATTGCTTATTTTGAACTATAACGTACATTTTTGGCCGTAATTTTGTGTTCTACGCATTTTTTACTTCAACTGGAATCCCACGCTATAGTTGATGTTTTGATGACGATTTTAAATCTTAACTGGTTAGCACACGTATACTGATATTTAGGCAAATGCAGAACTATACAAACAAACATATATAGATGTCGGGTTTTGACACCTGCAATGCTCTGAACCTATTAAGCGCAAAATTGTGAATAACATAAAATCAACATAGGATTGTCAATTTGCTGCCAAATTTACTTATATAATTCAAGAATTTCTTCAAAGTAACGATAAAATCCGAGCTGAAATTACGTATTGGTGTAATTCAGCCCTGTTAATTCACTTACACTTACAATCTAAAGCAAAAATATTTCAATCATTAGTGGCTTTAGTGAGGAAGAATAAAACAAAGAAAGGTTGTAGCGACGTTGCCATGACCGAAAAATAGTACGTAAGAAAAAGCTGGGGTCTGGGGGCGGCAGCCCCCAGCTAAAAGCTAGAGCTTTTTTTAAAATTTTAAGCACTTTGGAAATTTTTTAGAGCATTTTGTATTTTTGTGGTTAGCGGAAGCAAAATTTGACTGTGCATTTATGTGTGCATTTTTAAATTCGAGTGTGCATTTTGGAAAAAAAGTGTGCATATGCACAGTAAAATGCACAAAAAAAAACCCTGGTTTGTTATGTGGATGGATAGGCATATCTAAGAGACTTTTTGCCAAATAGTAGATAGAGTACATATACTAGGGCGAAAAATTAACTTTGAACTCGTTTATCTCTAGTCAAGCTTGATTTTTCTTTTTTCATTATATATTCCATAAAAAGGATCGTTAACTGTCTCAGCTGAGGTTTTTCGCGAAAAAAGCAAAAAATTGTATTTGGAACACTCGAGGCTCAGAATTCATGCTTCCCACCGCATGTATGTAGGATGAGTCTATTTCTGAGAAGTTCACCGATGTTAGTGGACAACCTTAGAAAATTGATTTATGGCAAGTTCTGATTCTCTACTTTGTTCCATTAAACTGCAAGAAGCATTACAGCAGTGCTTTAATCATTTTGCTTCTCAATTTGTTCATAGACCCCTACTATGTGCATGCAAAATGTACTCTCAGTTACTGACCCCGTCCGTCGGAGATAGAGCGAATAAGTTTGTTCGAGCTAGAGGCTTATTGCTGATAGGCCACACACTATTTTTAATATATCCTTTTTAGGATCATAATCAACCTGCTGGCCAAAAATGAGCCAAATTTCACAGACCCAGTTCTGAGATGTCATCCTTCAAAGTTTAAAAAATCGCCGATTATGAGCTAAAACAGCGAATAAGTCAAATTTGAGCTCCATAGTCGACTAATGCGAATAGATATTGAGCTAATATTTTGCACACATAAAGTGGGTAGGACAGGTACAGCAGACAATGTTTGGATAAATTTCAACCAAATCTGAAGTTTTAGTTTTTCGACTTTTTCACGTTCGAGAATTTCTCAGATTTGACTGAAATTTCTCTAAAACAGTAGCTAATCTATGTGTGCAAAATATTTGCTGAATATCCTTTCACACTGGTTGGCTATGGCCTATGACGGCTCAAAGTAGCTGTTTTGGTTCAAAATCGGCGATTTGAAGTGCCATACCTACTTCAGAACTGATTTCAGGAATTTAGCTTATTTTTGGCCAGCAGATTTATAATGATCCTAAAAATGGTAGATTAAAAAATTGCGTATGTCCTAGGGTTTTTCCGATAAGAACATGACCGGGCCCGGAACTGGCCCCACCCAGGTAAATTTAAACGATGAACACGGCATGTTACAATCTGAGGCGTCTACTCGCGTCTCTATGCGTTCTATCAAGAGTTCATAATTCTATTATATATTAGAAGAAGAGTGAGCCACTAGTAACGGTGCTCCGACCACAATACGCGAATGTTCCCCCGTTTTGGGGGGGGGTCGACAGGCATACCTCCTCCCCGTTTGGTGGGGGGGGGGGTAGTCGAAAGTGGTCCCCGTTTGGTGGGGGGGGGCAGCCAAACGCGCCCCCCGTTTGGTGGGGGGGGGGTAGGCAGAAAATGGTCCCCGTTTGGGGGGGGGGGGGGCTCGTCAAGACAGGCAAAGATTGGCTGAATCTGATTGGCTGTTAGCGCCCCCCCCCCCCCCAGCGGGGACCCCTTTTGCATACCCCCCTCACCAAACGGGGATCTCTTTTGCGTACTACCCCCCCACCAAACGGAGACCCATTTTCGAATAGAACAAAAACTACCGTAATCCTCTGCTCTACCCCGCCACCAAACGGGTAGGGGGTCTCTGCAATCTGATTGGCTGTTGGCTACCCCCCCCCCCCACCAAACGGGGACCTCTTTTCTGCTACCCCCTCACCAAACGGAGGGAGGGGGTATGCCTGTCGACCCCCCCCCCAAACGGGGGAACATTCGCGTATTGTGGGCGGAGCACCGTTACGCAATGCCAAGAAGAGAAGCCCTATAGTGGCTTACTCTTCTTCAAATATATAGTGAAATTATACACTCTTGGTTCTATGAATGCACCTTAAGGGATATCCCTCTCAAAGTTGAAGTTTCGGCAAAAATTTAAAAACTTTTGGCACACGCAAGCAAAATTTTATTCTAAGTAAATCAAAATTTTTGGGGGGAGGGGTCGCGAAGAAGTCAAAGTTTCGGGATGATACCTCCCCTTGATTTGGTCGCACTCTATCGTCAACGCCGCTACCCCTTCCCCCAGGGTTGGGAATTCAGAAGTTACTGAAGTCAATTTTAATCATTTTTCGCCAACAGAGAATGTGTTACGTAATGTTTTAAGACGTTAACGTTTTGCACTGTTTCATATATAGGTACGTATATATATATATATATACACATATATATATACCCCCCCCCCCCTGTCCACCGCGACGGCGACTCGACGCCGTGTGCAGGCTGGCTGGAAGCCAGCTACAGATCTCAGTAGCCAATATTTTGACCACACCCATTCCTATATCTTCGCCATTTATGTTTTTAAATTAACGTATACAAGTATGTAAAGTAAAAAATAAGAAATAAAATATATAATTGCTAACAGCTGAAGTCCTAGTTAGTATTTTCGACTAGCTATTTGTTGGCTTTGTTTCAGTTCGTGACGGTCGGGGCGGTCCATGCATAGGTGTAATTGGGGGGGGGCAGGCAACCCCCCCAGCCATTTTTCCAAACCCCCACCCCCAGAAATTTTTGGGGGCCCCCGGCCACAAATTGGGCATTTTTAGGGCAAATTAGGCTAAATTTATCAAAAAAGTCCAAATTTTTGGCTTAACGTGTTTATTATCGCGAGAAATACACGTTTATAACGGTTTTATGGACTTCTAGACTCAATATTGACCTTATTCTGGAGTCAGAAACATGTTGGCAATCAAGTTTTCGATTTTAAGAACACTGTCTAATGTTAAAATTACTTAATGATTTCATGTTTTTCGGCATTAGCAATGGCTGAAAATGCGATTTTTGGCATAAAAATAGAAAAAATTTATTGGGGGAGGCTTGGGGGGGTCGTGGGAGGGTTTGGGGGGTCTAAAAAGGGGCCCCCCCAAAATTCCGGGGGAGGGGGGCCCCCCAACCCAAATCCCCGTTACACCTATGGGTACATGGAATGATGACCCTATTAAAATATAAAACAAAACTACAAAAGTAATAAAAATCAACAAAAATGGCCTATATTGCTTTTCATGCCTACTTTTAGGCGTTTATTACGGTCACAGTTGTTTTCTGGAAATTGCAAAATATTCCGTCAAAAATTCTGGGGGATATAAATAAATTGGCTCAACATTTTTAGGGGCGGGGGCGCCTGCGCCGCCTCCCGCCCTCATCCCCCCAAAGTCTACTGTGTATGGTCTTGGCCATAGGTGTAACGGAGATTTGGGGTGGGGGAGGCTCCCCCCCAACATTTTCTGGGGGGGGGCCCCCTCTGGCGGGCCCCCCCCCCCCCCCCCCCCCCCCCCCCCCCCCCCCCCCCCCCCAAAAAAATTTTTCATTTTTTATGCCAAAAATCGCATTTTCAGCCGTTTTTTATACCAAAAACATTCAACCATGAAGTAATTTTATCATTAGACAGTGGTTTTAAACTCAAAAACTTGATTGCCAACATGTTTCCAAGTCCAAAATAAGGTCAATATTGAGTCATAAGATCCATAATACAGTTAAAAACGTGTATTTCTCATAATAATAAACAGTTCAAGCCAAAAATTTCGACATTTTTGAAAATTTTTTCAAAATTTACCCTAAAAATACCCAATTTTTGGCCATTTTTCGCGCCTTCGGCGCGACTACACCTCCTCCCCAGTTGGGGGGGGACGTCCCCCCCCCCCAAAAAGTTTTGGGGGAGGGTTGAAAAAAGGCTTGGGGGGGGCTACCCCCCCCACCTTACACCTATGGTCTTGGCTGGGAGGATTCTAGAGGGAACCCCCCCCCCCAAAATGTTGAGAGTTTCCCACACCCCAAATCGGCACCTATGTATGTAGATGGGGGGGGGGTAAACAATTTTGCCTTGGTAAAACTTTTGAGATTTCCGGTTGGTCAGAGCTCGGCTCACGGGATCGCCCTCTTCATCCGAGTCCACAACCTAGTTTGTCTGGGGTGTGTCTAGCCATGCTTGCTTACGTACGTATACAATACTGGGTTTTCTCTAGTGGGGGGCGCCCCCCCCCCCACTCAACCCCTTCCCCCCTCACTCAACCCCTTCCCCCCTCCCACTCGTTCCCACCCCACTTTTTTGGGCTTCCCCCCACTCACTATAAGGTCAAGGTGCCCAGAAAATTTCAAATTGTAACGATTTTTGGTCAACATTTTTCCGGCTTCGCCGCAATTTTTTGGTCAAAAATCGTCTATTTTGGTACTAAAACTTGATTTTTGAGCACTTTCGAGCTTAGTTGTAGCAATATATGTAGAAAACACGTAATTTTTATGGTATTTTTAGCATTTTTAGCCCATTTTATTGCCCCCCCCACTTTTGGTCTCCCCCCTCACAAGTGGGGGGGGGGGGCTCCCCCCCACTTTTTTGGCCTAGAGAAAACCCAGCGCCAGCAATATATATGCCGTGTATACGATACTTATGCAATAACAGTTATGCATTTTAGTACTGTCATTTACTATATACTACTTACGTACTCGAATTGTTTGTTTGGTTCCACACTCATGCAGATTTAAATGGGCGACTACGAAAACAATGAATATGGATTCAGTGAACCGTCAGGTGTGTTTGTGTATAGAGCCTTGTTTTAGGCGTCGCTTGAGAACGGTAAATATGTTAAAGGAAATGAATGGGCACTAGAAAATTCTGGGCCGCGTTGCAAAAGATTCTCCTAAGTATAACCATGGGGGGGGGGAACCCACCCCCTTTTAAAGGGAAAAAACCCACCCGCCTCCTGGACCAAGGGTTGGAGCTAGAGCTCCAAAGCATAGCAGCAGAAAGCGCGACTCTTTCTTACCCACGTGTGCGAAGATCAAGTCATTTGGTTCATTCCTGCTCATTTTATGACATTTTGAAAATGACACCTATATACTTTTTGGTCCAACCATGCCAAAAGTTTTGCAAAAGATTGGACCGATGTAACTTTTGACTGGGTTGGGCTAGAAAAGTTTTGCAAATATCTGCAATGATGTCAAGTCTTCCTCTTTGCACACAACCAGAATTAGATCGATCCGATGCACCGTTGGTCTGGCACATTGCCAAATGTGGCGGGAAAAATCCACTTTGGGGGGAAAACCCACCCAATTTTTTTGAAAAATTTTTTAACAACCAAACAGGGAAACAATTCGACACTATAGCACGGTACTATCGAGGACGCTGCATCATCCTATGGTGTCAGATTTGGATAATTTTGCTTCCCTGGCTAGCTAGGGGCCAAAAATCCTGAAAGTGCCATTTCGGTATTGGAGGACCCAGGACAGGTCCAATTGTGGATTTTAACAGCCAATTGAACGTAAAAAACCATTCTCTACACGATAGACTAACAAGTTTTATCAAATTACATCGTTTTTAGCATTTTTCAAAAATTGCCCTATGTTTATGTGTTAAACTTTATGAAACCTGTCCGTTTGATGCTGCATTTTCAATGGCACATGAAAACTCAAAAAGGTGCCTAGATCGGGTTTTTTGATTTATACTAGCTAAAAAGAGTTGAATTTTACACCGGAAGTAGCAGAATAGCGCTACTATATACAATATTTGAGACCTGTGAGGGGTGGGTTTTCCCCCATTTTGGTTTTTTCCCCCCATTGGGTTTTCCCCCCGCTACTTTTTGCATTATACCAGCCTAACGGTACAACCTAGAGAAGTGCAAATGGGCTTAAAAGAAAGATCTAAGTACGCTAAGTACGATGATATATAAAGTAATCTAGTCTAACCCTTAAAACAAAAAAGTTCCAGCCAAATCCGAAAATGTGGGGTTTTCCCCCCATGGCTATATCTTCATAGGAGGCGAGGCTACTCCGTAGGAGTTTACTTTAGGAAGATGACTGGAGTGGATTTAGAGATCTCCATCTGTAGAACCAGCTGGTCAGTTTTTGATCAGATGGCATGGCCTTAGATCAGCCTCACCTCGCTGACTGATTATTTGTGACTATATACATCTGGGGGTTCTGAAGATCAGCTCATATGGCTCTGACCGTGCTCCAGGAATATGGAGAAGAAGAAGATCTCCTAAACTCTGCTTCAAAAATAATTTTCCTAAGTTTTGGCTGGCGCTGCCCGTAAGTTAGGACAAACAGTTATATAGTAGTGGTGGATGGCACTCCAGCTCAAGAGAATCTGAAATCAAATTCTCCTAAGTGACCACCTAAGCTGGCGCGCTCCCAGGCTTAGGAGGATCTCTTTCAACGTGGCCCTGGCTATTTGACTGAATTTGTCCAAAATGTTTGTGTAACGTAATTGTTATTCTCTCCAAAATGTTTGCTATTTTTCAGAAGTGCATAGTGTATGAGTTTTTGAAGAAACAAAAACATGGGCACATCACATTCTTTCTCAGTCGCTCCCAATACCTGCATCGATTAAAACTTTTTTGCAACTGTGCACATGGATTGGATTCGCACGTATTGTTTACGAATACCACCATTTTGTACTGATGGCTTTATATATATACATATGTACTATAGTATTTATCTTTTTTGCCTTTTTAGTTATGATACCTACCAATGAACAAGGTCAATATGTTGACGTTTATTTAGAAGATTCGCGGACTCAAGTCCAAAAGCTATGGTCAAAGAATGTTTTACGATTTTCGAATGTTACCCACCCAGAAGCTTTGATGAAAAATTGCGTGTTCTCTGAGCTGGGCTGTTTCTCCAACGAAAGATGCTGCGAAGTGGTTCATAACGTAGCATAACATACTTTAACAGGTAGTGCAAAGGTATCGCTGCCATTAATATTGAGTGCAAGTGGAAGGGAATGTGAAATGGGCACAAACAAGGTGCAAAATTTACTGCAGATGAGTCGAATAGAGTACCGGCGAAAGACAAAAGAAACGGGCAATTATGTTGCAAAAATTTTGGCGATGTCCGCTGTCGTCATTGCACAGGGCATCTGCCTCTCAAAAATTAGTCTTCTCATCGCTTCATCCCGGGATTTTCGCCTGTCCCGGATTTGTGGGTGCCACAACTTTCGTCCAATATGACGAATTTTCAAAAAATCCCACGGCATCGCTGCAGTATATACCATATTTACTAAAAAATTATATATTGTTTCTAAAAATGCCAATGTTTAGGCTAAATCCACAGCGATTTTTGAGAGCGTTTTTCTATGCAATGAGCGCTATTTTTGAGAGCGCTCTTTTTTGTAATATAATCTCTTCTGCCTGGACCTGTCTCCCAGATATTCCTATAACACCCTGCTGTGATTTCCCCAGTACACACAACAGAAAAGGTGGAACGATGTTTCCACGTAACTTTTCGCTTATATACAGTAGCTGTTTCCTTTTAGCATCTTTACAGTGACGACAATTTCTTAGACTTGGACGCTGCACCATTTCTCAGATTTTATCTTTTGCCAATTAGGTCACAAGCTCCCTGTAATGTTCTACCATAGCTGCTATATGAAACCAAGATTTCGACATGTTTATAATACATATATACGTGTACATTTTTTTGTTTGTCTGTTGGTTTATTGATAAACTTGAGAACAGAGGTAATGAAAGTAAGTGTCCATAAACTTTATTACTTGCTTTGTTATATCTACCGTATCCCGTTATAGATCTATTGCCTTTATACTGAAAGTGAGAACAGTAAAAAGGAGGTTGGTGGGAAGCGGTACGATGATAAACGGTAACCGGAGAAGAAGGACAACAAACTTCTTATGAAACATTCAAATACAAGATAGAGGGCTCCCTTGTCCCATTATAGAAGAAGATTTAAAGTTTGATGTACGTACGTGATACAAATATACATCACAAATATACGTGATACATGTTACGACTCTATTTATAATTCAATTTTTTGAAAAGCTAGTAAATTTTTGCTTTACTTTAGGCTCCTTCTTCGTTACCAGTGCCACAGTTTCGATCGGGATCACGAAGTGGCCCTGCCCTCACTTATTTTTAGGCCAACATTTATGGGTGCACGGGGACTCGAAGTTGCCCAATTGGATGGGAGCATATTTTGAAAAAGTGTTTTGTGCCAAAAACTGCTGCAAATTTACTAAAAATGACTAAATTTAGGTGTGTTTGGTCTAAAATAGCTATAAGTTTGTTAAAAATCGGGCGACGTTGAAAGTTGTTGAAAATTTAGAAAAAATAAAAGTAGTAAAATAGGGCAATTTTTCGGTTATGGAGGTTTGGCTCTATGTGGGGGCTTTTCGGGAGGGGGGTAAAAATAGGCACCTAGTAAAAATAACGATACTGCGTCGTCCTCGATGCATCGGTAAATACGTACGTGTTTATTTGCATATATACATACTAGGGATCGACCGGGTTTCCGGATCCGGATCCTGCCAGAGGATTGCAGATTCAGATCCGGCAAGGAAAACCATCCGGATCCGGATCTTTTTTGCAGTTAACGAAGCAACGATCCAAAGGAAATTTATTACTGAAACTTAAATATAAATGCCAGGAGTGCTCTAAATTAATTTATAGAAGGGATTTTTTCTGCTAAGAGTGTGAAAAAGTGCCCGGATAGGGGCCTACCGCCCCCAGGACCCCGTGTATCTTAATATTCAACTAAACCCGAATAAGTAGACTTTGATATTTTGTTAACTAAGTTTTTGTTGATGTCATGCTAAATGAATTTCTGTTTTTCATAATTAAAATTTATAAATTAGTGTTACCTAGGTTTCCATGAGTAGTTATTTTAAGACATCTACATATAGGCGAAAATTTAAATAACAATGTTTTCAAATTATCAGACTCATGGACTTGTTGGGTTTTCCCAAATTTTCTTGTGCTTTTCTGAATTTTTAAGCGATGCTTTTAATAAAATGGTTTCACTGTATACAGTAGCAAAAAATTTAGGGTCTACGCTGTACTTACAGGGTTTAACCATACGAATTTGTAAATTCAAAAAATTTAACTTCGGTGAAATTTGTAAGATAGTTCTAAGTAAAATCTAATCGAAAAGATCAAAAAATTTAAAGCTGTTATGAGAATGTATACGGCGTCTCAAATATATATAAATAGATATATAAATACAAGCATACTTCCAGCCGGGCTGACTACTTTCATCCTAACGATTATCTTTATCATAGGGGTCGCGGTAGCGACCCCTATAATATGAGTGAAAATGGTCAAATGACCGTGTAAAACAAGGCTGCGCAGAAGCTGCGCAGATTCCTGCGCAGATCATGTGCGCAAAAAATTGTCCGTGTCGAGTTTAGTATGTTCCTGAAGTTTCATCCCCGTACCACTTTCCGTTAAAAAGCTATGCCAAAAATCGCTTACGAGAGTGATGTTTTTTCCGATTCTCCGCTTTGACGTCTGGTAAGGGGGTTTTGTAGCTTTAATAACAACAGATAGAAAAATTTTTGCCTATGAAAACCATATATATTCTTGGAGTACGCAACAAAAATAAGCCGATAGGCTAGATTTTATGCCTCCCAGAGCCGGAAAAAATTTTTGGCGGGGGGCCAAAGTCGGCCAAAACGCTAAAATGGCCAAAAAGTATATATGCTTCAAAGGCGCCGTAATAAGTCAGACATATATATGGGGCAATACTGCCTATATGGCTGAATAGGACACATATCAGGGTCGTTCAATTGCTATATGATTTTCCGGCCCTGAGCGTAATTTTTGGGTACTGGCCTGCCAAAGTTGGTGAATTTTGGGTCCAACTTTGAAATTTTTTCGGTTTTTTCGCTTATTTTACGATCTGGAAGGCTCAAATCTTGCATACAAAGGTTTTTGCGGACGGAGAATCGCTTCCCGCTATACATTTTGCTGCCCGAATGTCCCAGGTTGCTGGACTGGTTCCACTTTGCCGTCTGGAGGGTCATGTCGGCAACCGCTACCTGGAGGCCCATACTGGGCTCTACTTGGCCTCTCATAACTTTGCCTATAGGGGTTTTTTGGTGCGCCCAGCTCATTCCCGATGTCCGTTTTGCTGTACAACGCACCCATTTTGCTGGGCTGGCTCCACTTGACCGTCTGAGGGGTCAGGTCGGTAAGGGGTCAGGTGGTCCAAAATAAAATTTTTCAAAAGTGGTCAAATTTGGTACCAAATGAAAGCCCTAAGCGAGCTGAGCGACTTTTGTTATAGAATTGCATGCTCAAAGTGGCTGTAGAGTGCTGTGGTGG
>JASAND010006568.1:0-29672 GCA_030248195.1 Trissonchulus latispiculum
GAGGATTTCTCAGTCGCACCGGTTCACCATTTTCATTGACCAGTGGTCGATAGTTACGAATGTCACCACCTCGCCGAAGTTCATTCTGAGGTGTCACATTCCCAAGCGTAGAGTTTTCGTAGATGGTTATCGCCTGTCCTGTCTTGTTTTTCATAAGAACAGGAATTAACCTTTGCCTCAGATTTACCATGGCCGGCATCACCTGAACACTAGAATTTTCCGCAGCAAGTTTCGCCTCAGTAGGCTCAAAAAGACCGTCATACTTCAATTTTTCCATACTCTCAACTAATGCGGGCACGGCTACTTCAGAGTAGGCCGGAATCGTAACTTTCTGTATAGCGGAAACTCGATAAGTGGTGTGCGTGACGGGTGCCTGGTGTATTAGTTTAGCAACCATTGGGGGGCGCTCGGGCTTACACAGTCTCAGTTCGCCCTGTGCGAAGCTTAGAGTGAGATCCCCACCATGCTCGTGTAAGAAATCGGTTCCTATGAGGCAATCCTCAGCTAGTCCCTTAGGGACCAGAAAAGTGTGTTCGACGGTTATCCCAGGAGTGTCGTAGAATTCAACAGGTACCTTAACAGCTCCTCTAAACTTTAGGGCTTGTCCGTTGACCCCTTCGGCTCGCAAGGGTCTATCCATCGGTAGTATTTTCAAATTCAGGAATTTAACTAAACTTTCATTCATTAGACTCAAATTTGCGCCAGTGTCCACTAAGGTTTGCACCGCTTTCCCCTTCAAATTCACATAAATCATGGGTAGAGGTCTCGGCGGTGTGGTGCTCACTTCCTCCATACAACAGGTATACGAATTTAG
The DNA here is from genome assembly GCA_030248195.1 of Trissonchulus latispiculum. Taxonomy (NCBI): domain Eukaryota; kingdom Metazoa; phylum Nematoda; class Enoplea; order Enoplida; family Ironidae; genus Trissonchulus; species Trissonchulus latispiculum. The sequence goes on from JASAND010006568.1 coordinate 815, forward strand.
TTGGGTCATACCGATATGAAAAATTTCGGCCTTCTTAGGCTTAGTTGGTATCATAAGTGGCAGGGTTACGCGTGTACCGTCAGAGGCAGGCCAGGTAATTGTATGTTGGCCGAAATCTAAAGAGATTTGTCCCGGAAAAGTGACCATAAAATCTGATCCCAAAATGCAGTCGGTAGTCAATTTTTCCACCACAAAAATTTCCAGTTATGAACGGGCAAGCGCTTTTCAGCCCCGGCAAAAATTATAGGAATTTTTATATAGCCCATAATTTGACACTTTCCCCATTTGCGGTACGCAAAGACCCCAAAGTTTCAACGGGTGTAGTAGTCAAGCCTAATCTATCAACCAAGTTCTGAGACATTATTGACAGCAGAGATCCGGTGTCGAAAAGAGCATTAACGGGCTGTCCTACGAGCAGTAAACTGATCATCAGCGGTATAGTCCTAACCATCAAGACTGAGTGAGCATTACCATTCTCCCGGAACCTCGGGTGGACAGTCGTGTCTGTGGTCCCGATCCATCAGACTCTGGACTGACTGGTCTTACGTTCCGTTTAAAAGGACTGGTAGCGGCATCCGCGTGTGCGTGAGGAGACACTGCAGGATCCTCTTCCTCAGATCCTTCGATAGCTACCTGTCGCGAGAACCGCACAATCCTGTTCCCTTTTCCCTTGTGGTCACACCCTAGGTCTATAAGCGGTGAGGGTTGACTCTCTCGACTATCATCGGTCAGCGGTCGGGAGCTAATATCTAAAGGATCTTGTCCGTAATCGGACATAGATGAGGCGTATGAAGTATCTCTAGAAATCGGCTTATAATGAGTGGTTGCGTGGCATCGGTTTGCCATAGTCTTACGATTGGGCTCAGCGAATGTAGTCTCTAGACTCTCTCGAGGTCGATAAGGCATCGGGTCACTCTTGACGGAGAGAGTACCCAATTCAATCGGTACCTCTTCTTCATCATCACTAAACAGATTCTCTTGCAATTTCTGATTCTCAATGGGCGCCGAAATAGAGGGCCTATCGGGTCGAGGGGAAGGAGACTTACGGTTTCTAATTTTGGCCCTAAATTTTCTACCACAAGGGGTAATCCACCAAATAATCAAACATCCCAATAATACTATGACAATGACTACCATCAAGCCGTGTTTGAGCTCTAACGGAATTAACGGTAAATGCACGTAATTTTTAACTTGATTCTGAATTAAATTTTTTGTTTGCTCGTTTTCATATTCTGCCGTAGAAAGTTCCGTAAAATGTAATGGGATCCGCCCCAAGGGGGCAGGAACAATCGTTTCTCTCAAATCGGAGGTGGTCACTGTAGTCTTAGCAATGCCTAACGTGCTAGTTAAGATGGTATTACCGATGATCAAATGGAGATATCTACCATGCTCAAACCAGAGGGTTCCGGTTTCTGGAACGGGTACTCTTTCTCCTTCGGCCACGTGATTTAGCGAGGGTGATCGGGCGACAATTACCTCAGTATAGTTCGTCCTTACTAGTACGCCGGCGGGCGTCGTACGATAGATGGTAGAATTATCTAATACTTTGACTTGTATGTATTCGCGGCAGTGCTCAAATTCCTCGCCTACGCGTTCGGGCGGATAACTTATAAGAATTTGCAAACACTTTGCCCTTAAACTCATCACTATTGCGTTAGGGGGACAAAACCAGAGCCCCGGTGCCGTTTTGCACGCAGAGACATCTATCTCCCTAACTTCGCCGGTATCCAATCGTTGCGCGTAGTCCGGCAGTGGTGCCAGAGACGTAATTCCGCTTTTCCGGGAGTTATATCCTACGTTCTGAATGGCATACAGGGGCCTTACCTCCTGTTCCAAAGGCACAGGGATTTCCAACATAAAACCAAAACGTAAAGTGTTAAAGTCAATCTTAATGGGATACACCTTCCCAAACTGATAAATTAAGCTCGGCTCCTGACTAAGTAACGAATTTCTCAGAGAAGGGTGAGTGCGGATGATCCCTTTGAGAGTTTGTAAGTTTACCAAGTTCGGATTAATTTCAGAATGCAGTCCAGCGCGCATAACAGAATTTAGACCATCTCGCAAAGACGAAGTAAAGATATGAGCAAGCAGTTGCATGTAAATCTGCCGCATGTAGGAAAAGTTTGAACAACGCGCCCTAATAATCAAGGTTGTCAGATCCTGAACAGTGTGATGCAAAAAGGCATCACACTGTTCTCCATGCCAATGAACAGAAAACCTGTTCATTGGCATGGACAATTCGCTTGATGGAGTCCGTAATTTTAAGTTGGTCTTCCCTCAAAACGTTAAACCCATGTTCGACAGCCATTACTCTATTATCTAATTCGCCTAAATGATAGGAGTTGGCCAGACCATTTGCGAGCCCTCCTAGACCCAATGCTCCTGCCAGTAGGAATTCGATAAAACGTTTGGGCCGGCTGTGAGTTTGCTCCGGTACCGGGTAGGAGGTACAGACTCCTGGTGTCGAACGACACAAACTTGAAAGTAACTTAGAGTAAAAGTGAGTGTTTAACACTCCCGAATATAATTTCCGATATTCCAGTTTAATCGAGTCAATTTCACGTTCTAGAAAATCGAATTGCGGGCAACTTTGATTTATCATACGAACACAGTACTGGTCGGTCTTAGCCTTTCCTGTTGAAAGATCAATGCAGTCTTCCTCATTGGCCCACTCAGGGGGCTTCCACTGAGGTGACATAGGCGGTACCGCTAACTGCACAATTAGTGCAAGATATTCCGTTTTCTGTGAGATTACCCCAATCCCTGCAGGGCTTAATACTGCTCCCATACGGGGCAGAACCAAGGTACCAATTTTCGCAATTTCGTCCGCCAGAAAGCGGGAAGAATCGGAGTCGGCTCGTGTCTGGGCATTAGCCTTTGACACAAGGAAAGCCAATAGAACCCATGCCGCGGGTACAGCTGCTTTTCTAACGGCCCTAACAGTGACAGCCAAGGTCCACATAAAAAGCGTAAACAAGTAGGGAAAAATGTCCGGTTCATTCGACTGTACATCTTCTCCTAGGCTCGAGCCGGTTTCTAGTTCCCCATAAGTCTCGAGATTACATTGGGTTGCCACCGTGTTGGTGTCAACGATCGGCTCAGATGTCGTCCGGTCTCGCCTCTGACTAGGCATACAATGGGAATGTCGTGAAACAGGCACGAACAATTCCTCCTCGGTAGAGGTAAAAGAACTAGCGCTAGATGGCCGGTAGGCAGGTTCCCTCATGAGACTGTATGCCTCAGGCGCATGGCAAGTGCAGACCATAGGCCGACGACACGCTAGAACTTTATGCTGAAAATGTGGCGAAGCCAAACAGCGTTTTGCATGCATCATGCAATCTTTAGAGACTCTACGGGTCGTGCGGACAGTATACTGTCCCGAAGAATCTGAACGTGAGTCATCCCTACGTCTGGGAGAACGATAGTGTGCTCGCGTTGAATGCCCGTCTCTGTACTCGCTGCCAGCCGAGTCAGACGTACCAGAATATTGGCGACGTCGGCTGTTTCCCTCATAGCATTGTCCCTCGTTTTGAGTTCGAGAAACAGCCAATTTAGGCCCATATTCTCTTTTCATTTCCGGAGGAAAGTCCCTACCCTGATTCGGTTTCCTTTCATAGCGATCGTTTCTCTCATATCGATCGCGTCTCGGGACGTAGTCATCGCGCCGATTATTCTGATAGTTTCGGTTATCCCCCTCATACCGATTTCCTCGACCACTCTGGTCGTAATTCCTCTCTCTCGAATTCTGAAAATTTGATTTGTTCCGAAAATTTTGATTTCCATCCGATCTACGCTGAAAATTCCGGTCAGACCCCTGATTGTTGGGTCGATATGCTCCTCCGCCAGGTTGGCGGCATTCGCGACGAACATGACCGGGTTTGTTACAGTTAAAGCAAGTCGTCCCTGGAGGTAGATCGCGTCCCTTACCATTCCTATTTGGATTTCCCTTCTGCCTAGTATCTAATTCGAACTGCTCAAACTTGGCCTTCAGCTCCTTAACTGCCTTCTCAGCCTCAGCAAGGGCAGCAGGGGTGTCCCTATCATTTCGAAAATTTGGTTCAATAAACGAGGGGTAGGCCTCCCCAGGGTATTCACCCTCCGCTGAAGAGCCTTTTCTACAGCGCGCTCCATAGTTTTGCACCCAGGTGGTACACGCGCTTTCAAATCACTTCATAGACCAAAGAGAAATAGCCTCAATTTCAATAATTCTAATTGTTCCTCAGTAAACCCATCCTTTTCGGTAAAACTGAGTCGTGCATACCTATTTAATCTCATAAGGTAATCCATAACTGGCTCACCTTTCTCCTGTTTCACCTGAAACATGAGTGATGATGCATGAAGTGCCGTGTGAGGAGGAATCATAACCTTTTTCGTGGCCTCTACCATCTCAGCCCACGTGCCACGACTGGGTTTTGGCACTGATCGAAATAATTCTAAAGCCCGTCCCTCTAAGGAACTGGAGAAGGTAAGGACTTTTTGCCCTTCCTCAAGATCCATGACCTGACAGAAACGGTCATACTTTTCTAGATGCTCCTCAAACGACTCGGAAGGTAGCCCATGATAAATTGGAACCGAACTGTAGGCAGTGGCTACACCCTGAGCCCTAATGGCAGAATTGAATTCAGTTAAGGTATCATTTAACTTAGCGAGAACTTGTGATTCGACACTTGGCGGATTTGCGTTGGCCCCTTTGGGTCCCGGTTGCGCAGGCAACCCTAACTCAGCTAGATCATTCGGCATCTTACTATATCTGTAGGGGTAATAATCACTCTTACTTATTTAAAATTCTCTTCAAAAAGAAAATCCGTCCTCTCAAAAAAAACTCAGAAGTTACGCAAAATTGAGGTTATTCTTCATGAAAGTAGAAGTAATGTCAGTTATCATGATAAAGGATGACAGATGATATTCGTACGTATGAAATTAACAAGATTTTAAGGCTTAGGTAAATAATAATTAATTAAAATTAATCAACAGTTACGCATACAGTGACACAATGCATACAATTACCACAATATTGTAAACCAGGGGGAAGTGAAGATTTTATAGGTCGCGAGAGTTCTTTTAATCGAGGATAGGGCTAAGCTTTCAAACAACAAAGACAAATTCTAGTTTTGAACTGCAAAGCTCTGTTTGTAAAGAATTACCCAAGTTTTATCCTCGCCTGAGGGAGCTCCAAGTGTGAAGAAAAAGGTTCTATTAGCACTAGTAAATTTGGGTTTGAACAGCTTCTCTAGAAGCTTTACCTTTTGTCTTCACAGATTAGTGCCTCCTTTCTAACGATTAGGTTTCGCTTTTGGATTACAGGGGTCCGTATAATCACGAGCTTCAGTCTAACTCCTCCCAAACAATCCCAGCAATAGATACAGACCTAGCTAGTATACACAGTGAATGACACAGGCAGCCGATTTTCCGGTTTCTCACGTTTTGGAGCGAGTCTTCAGGGGGCCTCGCAGTTTAATCATCAATCCAGAACCTAATTACCTAGTTAAGAACAGACCACTTACTAAACTTTGAGATCTGTTCTTGATCCCTACTTAAACTGGGCTTCCGTAATCTAAACAGTGGTCCACCCAGTTCTCAAATCAAGCCCCTATCTAAAACAAGGAATCATAAGATGTCTAAATCTCGCAACTGTAGACGCAGCGTTAAGCCCAAATGAAATATCCAACTAAATGTCAAATTTTCGGTTATTTTAATTATTACAGAAACACTTTTTACGGTCAACTCAATATTACAATAGTCACTTCCCTTAGTTAAATCAACAAGGACAATAGTACAAGTTCACAACAGAATGATTGACAAACATAAAACAGTGATCATAGCTTTTAACATGTGTAGGAATAAGCCTGTTAGATCTCCTAGTGCATCCAGGGACTAAATTTAGTAAGATTACGCAGCAATTCGAAATTATCACGAAATTCTTAAATAGCGTATCCACCTGTGTACCAGTTAAAGATTCGATTTAAAGCGGGTTTTGATCAGATCGCAACTAGCTTGGCAGTTCTTACCTCCTTCATGAGAATCCGCTGGTCTGAGGAACAGGCGTGAATACCGAAGCGAACGTCTCGACGGGGACAAGTAGGAATATGGGACGGTCAGATGTGTGTCACAGCTAAAGTATGAGTCTGGTCCAGTACAGTTCAAGCAGAGCAAGCAGAACACAGTCCTTCCCTGGACTGACTTACGAGATACTCAAAGAAAGGCACAACGGCCACAGAAGTTACTGCCCAACTGGCAAGTCCTGAACACCACCGATTTCAAACTCAATTCGACCAAGACTGACTGCGTTATGACGTCAGGTCGGGAACTCCCCTCCTGTCAATCAAAGTGTGACGTAGAAGGCAAGCCCCGCCTCGTGTTATGTGTAGTGTATGTGTGTGTGCATGTGTCTTACGGTACTTCACGTCATTCCCCCTCTGACTCAGCGGCCTCCCTGGAAGTTCTTTGATGTCATTGAAACGGTAGCTCTAGTTTTGATGGATGGGGTTACCTGGGGCTTCAGGTGGTCCCCTAGAGTCCCGATTTTGACGAAAACAAACCCATTAAGTTAGGAAATTATGCATACAAAAATTGCTCAAATCCCTTCACAAAGACCCATTTCTATTAATCAAAATTAATTTCCTTGTTTTCCAGATTCTTGAAAAGATTCCTCAAATTGCCTAATATTTTCGGTCCACACATCCAAAACATCCAAAACAGTTCATGCGCCTTAGGATACAAAGAGACAAAGCATCTAAGGACACAAAGCATGCAGTTTACCAAAGCGATTAGGATTAGTTCAGAAACAGTTAAGAAACCAGACAGTTAAAGTTTAAAGGACAATTAAACAAATGCCGTTACAGGACACAAACCTTCATTTCAGTTAGAAAATAGTTAGGAACAAAAACATTCATTGCGGTTAGTATGCATTGCAGTTAGGAAAACTAAGCCAAACAAAATATTCATTGCAATTAGAGAACAAGACAAAATGTGTTAGCAGTTAGACAAAAGTGTACAGCAATCTGTCGATCAGTCACTCATTGCAGTTGGAAAACAAAAATAACACACAGTGCGAAAGTCAACGAATAAGTGCAAAAATGACAAAAAGTTAAACAGTGCGAAAATGACAAAAATGACGAATAGTGCGAAAAATGAGCAACCTTCCCCCGACTCAGTCAATCAACAGTGTAGTCTCGATTGTCAGTTCCCTCTAGAATCCGATATCTCAACTAAACTTCTAACTAAACTCTACCCTACCCTTCACATTTATGCATATGTGTATTAGTAGATATATATATATATATATGTAAGAGGATCTTGACAAGTTAGCAAGTTATATGTTCAACGTGTAAATTAGACTGTCCTAGACTGTCATTGATGACAGGCTAAGGAGCAAACTAAGCAAATCAGGATGGAAGGGGGGGCGTGCAGAGTTCTTAGACTGTTAAGCAGGCCTTAGCCTGTCATTTCTGTTAACCTGTCAAGCCTGCGTATTTGAGTGTATAACTTCAAAGAAACAGTGCCGCTTTTTGCTTGATGTCAGGCTAGCGCGACACGCACCAAATGTTTACCATAATTTTGTGTGAAAATGAGCAAAATCCGTGACCATAAAATTTTTCATGATGGACCCCCCCTTAACTATCGAAGTTAAACCAGCAGCAGTTGAAAGGCCAGTTGCCCAAAGTCTGAAAGACCTTAGCAAAAACTTCCTCCCCACATTGGTCTTCTAAGCCTCGTCCCCAATGTAAGATTTAGAGCAGACCTTCTCCAACTCCACATCTTTACTAAACAGATAACAAGGAACTGGCAAAATTCACAACAATTGCGCTGTTTATTGCTCTCAACAACAGTATTATGCAAATGAGCTTTGGTGTTTGATTGCAGCAAGAGGACATAATACATAAGAGTATTACAGCAGTCATACTTTATGTATTATAAGCCTGGCACATCCTCTACACGCTAACGGCTGACCAACCCCCCCCCCCCCGCAAATTGGTACAAAGCAGCAACACCGTCTAGTACTTACGCATGGCGCATCCGAGTGAGCCCTCTATGTGTTTGGGAGAACTTTACACCACGCCCAATCCAAATGCAATCTTTTAGCCTAATCTGCCAACCCTAGCGAAAGTTATATCACTTGACATCAATTTTGACCCATTTTGGCCGCTTTTGGACAGTTTTGACCTCTTTGAGGCTCTGTAGTTCACTGTTCCTACATTTTGGTGCTTTGGCCATTTTACAACATTTAATCTACACAACGAGGGCTTTCGAATGATATGCATACTGGGCGGTTTCCGCTAGTTTCAGTTTTGATTATTTTGCAGCATCATCGTATCGAGTACTCAATCACGACCATTGGCATACCGCAACGGGAGGAGCCCCCGATCTTCAGTCGACGCTTCACCCAACTCCTAACCCACATGCAAAGTTTCAGCTAAATCTGTCCACCCCAGCAAAACTTAGAGGCAGGACAGGGGGTGGTAGTGAGATAAATAATAATAAAAACGGACATGCCCAGATTAAAGGGTTGCCTTTCTTGTGAAAAAAGCGGCAACCCAATAACAGGTTTACTAGCATTGTTTTGGGATATGTAGAAGACATATTACAGTATATATGTGATGGGTAGGCTGCGTTTTGATCGTTTTTGACTGTATATTTTAGACTCTTGGTCCACCTGTTTGTCTTTTGTACAGTTTTTGAATTTGAGCCTACAAATCTAAGATTTTGTCAAGGAACCATTTTGAATCCAAAACAAAAATTTTGTAGTGAATGCAAGAATGTAACAAAACTGTTTGGTTGTTTGTTTGCTTGTTTAATTTCTTGTTTATTTGTTTGTCCGATTGCTAAAAGTAATATTTAGTTTAGTTGAAAATGTGGTAACTGAACTAATCAATTGTAATAATTTAATGCTAGTAGTTATCCTTCTTGTGGTGACCCCCTCCTTGGTAATTGTTTGTACCTGTGGAAATTTCCTTTTTGTGTCGTTTGCGGGGGTCATTAACTGTTTTATCTGAAATTGGACAGAAAATATCTGACAAACTACTTACCTGGAGGGTTTTAGGTCCCCAGGTAAGCCTCATGGAAACCCATTAAGAAACGATAAGAAAACAATTTCTCTTCTTTCCGGGAAGTCTTCCAACGCTCACCGCAAATCCTGACTGACAGTTTTCAGTCGGGACAAAGAAAGATAGGCTGGGTGACTGACCCGACTCCAATTTTTGTTTATCACCCAAGTCAGTCTAAATCGGTTGTTTTCTTCGTTTGGTCTCTTGTTCTGGAGCTCAGGTAGAGCTGTACGTGCAGATCTGGTGTACCCATGGATCTGTTTTTGGTTGAGCTCGAAGTTAATTGTTTCTAAAGTATCAGTAAGCAACGTCTATTCTATTAACTCTTATTAACAGTGTCTTAACTATTCCGTGTCAAGTCAAGTGCCATTCGGTAAGAGTAATCAGGAAGTTTCCGGAAGTAGTTTGTTATGTTATGTTATGTTATGTTATGTAAGGTTATGTTCGGAACCTGTATTTACATCACCTAATTTAATTGAAACTTTGAAATTAATTAATTGTAAAATTGTTTTGGATCATTTCGTAAAATTTTATCTAGCTATTTAACCACCTAAAAACGGGGACTAGCTAAACTTACGTAGGCTGTCTTAGTTTGTTTTACTGTAAAGCTTTACAATAAGTTAGAGGCGGGTTTGACGGCTGCGGAAAGAATGATAGCATGGCTCAAATCAAATATACGAGTACACGTAACTATCAAGGTTTATTAACGCTGCATATATAATATATATAAACAATTGCCACGTACTAATGCAAAAGTTCTGAAACTTGGCACAGCTCCAATAACTGTCCGGTCAAAATGGATGAATATACAGAAAACTTGAGGCCTTTTCAAGAAAGGGTAGAGTAGAGTAGAGTTTAAATTAACAGTTTTATACTCGTTTTAACGCCATTCAACCTTGAGTCTTCCTCTGTTAACTCTTTCATGAAAAGGATCGAGTAAACTGTAACTCTACTCTACCCTTTCTTGAAAATTCCCTAAGTGAATGTTAGACTGGTATGGACTGGACTGAGGCAGACCCACCTCCGCCCACAGTTCCGATTACCTCTGCCAGATAGGTGACCTGTCGACCCTTCTGTTTGCAGTGATGTCGGAGTCCGCCGTGATCCACCGTTTCGCCGACCGGCACCTCGATACCGCTCGAGTCCGCAATGCAGGCTGAAACAACCAGAAATAGACAAAAAACAAATTCATACTCATCAATCAACAGCAGGTTTTTTATGTAAGCCTCATTCCAGCATGGTGATCCAGCTAGGAGTAGTGCCACCTTTCTTTTTGTTGAAGCCAACTTTGAACTTTGAGGTGACACTGAGTAACGGCTCAAGTCTGGCACTTGCTGGGAACGCATGACTTCCGGCTGGAAGTTAGAGACATGCTAGAATTTTTTAATTCTAAACTTGACATGATCCTCTACTTGTGGCGCATTAAAAAAACCACTGCGCTAACCGCGGTTTATCAATAACAGGTATGTCAATAATCAATAAAGAGTAGCACATTGACCGTTCGTAAAGTTTGCATCACTCTGTCATTTGGAAATTTAACTAAATCTTCACACTAATGTTATTTCCGGCTGCAATGGCTGAAACTGCATTATATTTTGCAGTTTGCATTATCAGCATATTATTCGCATATTTTTGACAAAACTGAAAAACCAAATTTTACGGTTCCTCAGTTGTCATCAGCCATCGATTTACGCCTCCCCAATCTTTTCAGTTGCTACTATTACTTTTGGCAGATTCTCTAGACAGAACTGTCCTCCCAAAACGGAAGAAAACGAAGCAAACTTTAAATAGAAGCTAGTGAACCTGAGATCTGAGTAAGGCCTGAATTGTCACAGAAATAGACATATCCATTTCGCCAGGTCTGGCCGATAGCATAGGTTTTGCCCTTGTGAGTACAGCTCTGTCCGCCACCACCAGGACTTGGAGCAGGAGCAGGAGCAGGAGCAGGAGCAGGAGCGGGAGCAGGAGCAGGAGCAGGAGCGGGAGCAGGAGCAGGAGCAGGAGCAGGAGCGGGAGCAGGAGCAGGAGCGGGAGCAGGAGCAGGTCCTGAGACAGGAGGAGGTCCCTTGCCTAAAACAAGATGTACAGTCGACCCTTGTGCACGGAGAACTCTAGTTTATAGAATAGAACGAAGTTGACTGACGCAAAAGGGTCCTCCAAAATGTCACTACACTTTGGGAACGAATTCAAACTCAAGCTTGGTTCGATTGTGCCTGGTGGTGGCTCAATCGGTAGAGCGTTGGCCTAGCTCGCCAAAGGTTGTGGGTTTGATCCACACCTCAGGCCCGAATTTTTTGGGTGTGACACATCATAATTTCGTTCGTTCTTTCATTATTCTAGGGCTCTTCATCCAAGTGCTGGTGAACGGCGCGCACAGAGGCCTGCAGGCAGATACCGAGTGAGTACCATAATTAATCCCAGGAGAAAGATAAAGAGGATCTACCATCAGTTTGCATATAAAGAAAGAAAACTGGCACAGCCAGGGATCGAACCACGGATAAATCGGACTTGCTAGCCACTAAGCCATTACATGAAAACCTGATTAACAAACATATCAACCAATGTTTTAGGACTAATTCCCTGCCCTGACACTATACCACTTCTCACTGATTTTCCATCCCGAAATCAGTTATGCCTGACAATACAGAAAATCTAGAAAAAATTTCAGAGAATATTCAATACAGATAACTACAAGACAGTGGTCTGCATAAAATCACAACAAAAAATTATCAGGTTTGATACCTTTACCAGTTTTACCCTTTCCTTTGCCCTTCCCACCCGGGCCTGGTCTAGGAACCGGCGCCGGCCCTGGGCTTGGGGCTGGGGCAGGGGCTGGGGCAGGTGCAGGACGAGGGGCCGGGGCCGGGGCAGAGATTGAGACGGGGGCTGGACCAAAGGGTCTCTCCGGACCAATAGGAATTCGCTCCAGGAACGCAGACGGGACCAGCAAAATGGCCCCGAAGCGATCCGTACAGGTCCAATCTTCCCCACCGAAGGAACCCTTCTGATCGATCATGATTTCCTGACCCTCCGGAGTTACACAGCCTATAATAATTAATGCGGGGAGTTTTTCCAAGAAATGATAGGGTTGAGTAGAGTAGAGTTAAAATTAACTGTTTTAATTCGTTGTAACCCTACTCATGCTTGGCTTTCCCTCTTTTAACGCTTTCATGAAAAGGATCGAGTTAACTGTAACTCTACTTTAATCCTTTCTTGAAAAGGCCCTAGGAAACATTATTGTCGTGGATGTTTCATATTATTTCCCTCAACGGTACATGTAAGCTGGTAGTATCTGGAGAAAGGTGTCTGGACATAACATTTTGGTAGTTGCCTTTTTCAGGACACCATATGCGTGTGGCAGTTCAAACTAAATTATCAAGGACTTGCAAATATACACTAAAATCACCACCATCGAAATATTGAGCTTAATATTCACTGTCGAGCATTCTGCAAGTTTATTCTACATAGGAATAAACTTAACAGATTTCCTGGATTGCACCAAATAAGATTAGGACCAACTATGGATTAGCTGAGAACTAAGTCCAATTTTTGAATAGGAAACCAGTACTTAGTCCTCAGCTAATCTGCAGTTAGTCCTAATCTTACTTGGTGCAATCCAGGGTTTAGTGTCTTACTCTTCCTATCATAAACTTTTCTTTTGTTTATTATATATATTTATTATATTTAATTGTTATATATGTATATATACCTATTATCTGTGCTCCTGATCCAGCACACCTGTAGACATATTTGTAGAGAGTCCATTGTGAGCCACTCTCATGAATCTCTCCGTAATGCTCGCACTGACCACTACTAAGCACGCTCCCTTCGACAGCACCTAAATCATACAAACATAGTAAGTATACTCCTAAAAGGTGACAATTATTCCGCCGTTAATCCACGAGTTCATTAACCAGCTACAGATTTCTAAACGTTTGAAGCTTCTTGGAATTTATAGAAGCAGGAAGAAGAAGAGGGAACGTGAAAAAATTATGCGTCAAATTAATATCTAGTGGTCTTTCATGTTCCAGTACGACAAGCGTCGTGTTCAATAAGGCGTGGGGGAATATATACTTATCGGATCTCTTTCCAAATAAACAGGTCACATTATTTCTAGAAGTTGGCAGAAGTTAGAGATCTGTTTTGATTTGATCAGGAAAATTTTGCGGAATCTGGGCTTGGGGGTACGGAAAGAAAAGATCGGAAGAAGAAAGGAAGAAGAAAAAGAATGAAAGAACCAAAGTTGAACTTTTATAACATTTTAAAACTTTTATACCGCACCACAGATAATTATGCGAACAACAGTGTCTGCCTGCTTCCTTTATCCTATTACAGCTAAAGTTAAATTTCAATTAAAAGAAAATGAAAGTTAAAGGATGAAATTCTGAAAATAAAGAAAAATTTAAATGATTCTTTCTTTCAGTTAAAGAAAGCAGAAGAAAGTCTTTGACTTTAAGCTAGTTTTGTTGCATGTGCAGATTACAACGGTTTGTGACAACTGACATGTTCCAATTTATCATGATTGACCTTTCACCACTTCTAGTTAGTATATAAGACAAGCATAGGTCAGCTCCACTGTTGCGCTTCTTCAAAAGCGGTTCTCAAATTTCCTTGGCTCAATTTCTTTTGAAAATGGTCAGCTGTTCCAATTGCACAAGCAAACTGGAACCTTTGCATTAAATGATGAAAAGGTAAAGAAAAGGAAATGCTTTGATTTTTCTTTTTCAAGAAAATGAAAATAAAATTTAAAGAAAAGTAATGAAATAAATCTTTCCTGAAACTAAATGTTAGCTGTACGTTGCACATGCTCGACTCAAGTGATGCACAATTAAGTTTTTTTCACCTTTCGTATTCTGCAATTATCGATGCATTTTCGAAAAACGAGGCCAGAAACAATAGTGATTGTTGATTCCACAACTTCTATCTATGCATTTCTTTTTATTTTCATGTTTTTGCCACTTTGCCGCTTTCAAGATTGCATTAATATAATGAAGTGAATGTTGGAACATAAAAGAAATACGGTTTTGTTTACTGGCAACTTGTTTACACAAATTGAATTCCTTAATAACATATTTTCCATCATATGTATGTAGGTTTTAGACGCCCTGAATTTGGGCAGGCGTTGATGTTTTCCTAAATTTGATAAATTACAACCGATTTCTACTGTGTAAAGTATTGTAATCTTTGCAAACAAAAACTGGTCTTCCTTAGTTAGACACCTAAAAACCACAAAGTTGGAATTTGACATGCACAAATATAAGGGTCTCCACAACGAAGAGTAAAGTAAAGTAGAGTTAACATTACCCTTAACTCGTTTAACTCCAGTCATGCTCAATTATTCCTCTTTTAACTTCTGAACTTTTGAAAAAGGCCGAGCAAAATCAAGTTTTAGCTCACAAGAAATCCGAAAATCTACTCCAATCAACTCATCCTGTTTAGCTGCAGCTGTAGTTTAAAGCCAACAAATGAAAAAAAGACAAATACCTCCAGATTCCGAAATTCTTGACAAGGAATCGCCATGGAGCTGTCGACCCAGGCCGCCCCCTCCCCCAATTCCACCCCCACGACCCCCAATTCCATCTGCACCCCCTCCCCCTTGCGCCCCCGAACTACCCTCGGAGGGAACACCCACGACGTCGGCTCCGCTTTGATCTGCCTCACTGTGCCCAGAGCTGAGGACCGGGAGTCGATCCCCTCCTGAAGAGCCACTTCCCGACTGCTCCCCTCCCCCGCTGGCTCCTCCAAGTCTGGGTCCGGAGCCAATCGGGATCCCGAATTCGGTTGGCACTCGTACCCCCTCCAGGGCCGGGGCCAATAGGATAATCCCGTAACGAGCGGTGCAGGTCCATTTGTTGGCACCGATTGTCGTAACCTGATCCAACATCACCTCCGAACCGTCCTCTGCTATGCAGCCTAAAAAACCCAAAAACGATTATTTGACTGGTCACTTCAGCTTTGGATACGACTAGGTTTTTAGCGCTCGGAGCTTGAATCTGAAAGCAGTGGATTTAATAATTTAATGTAATAAATCATTGGTTTTTAAACTCATTTCTGTAGTCATTAGATTGTCCCTAGAATTTTTTGGACACTTGCGGGCTGCCCCCCGCAAATCAATAGTGACTAAGACGGTGGATAGCTCTTGTTGTACATCCTTTTCTTGCTGCGCCTCGGCGCAACAAGTCTACTATAATCAGTTTTGAAAAAATTAAACATGAAGGCAAGGCAATAAATTACACAGCTACAATGTTATAACTCAATACACGTTAAAATATGCAAATAAGGTTCTCAGAAACTAAGATACTTTAGGAAAGATGCTTTGCTTCGTATGCAAATTAAGAAACTACGAAGAAAGGAAGATTTATTAAAATTTAACATTTATTAAAATAATATTGAGATGTGATGTGATAAAAATAGCTTGTGATGTGTATACGGTTTGACAGGGACTGGTGTCGTGAAATATTTGCCTCTCCCCAAATATTTGATTCCCCGTATTTTTGTTTCCCCAACGGTATGATAGGCTGAAACATTAATTCCTCAAAAAATTTGTTCCTCCCCAAAAATTTGGTCCCCTATACTATTAGGTTGGAATATTTGTTTTCCCTAAACTAATTTATCTGACATTGCAGCATTGTCTATGACCTTAAGACTTGAAGCATCAGGGTATCGTTTATCCTCAGTTATTGCTAATATTTAAACATCTCAGCTGACCGAATGGTAAAATTTCTCGACCATACAGGAAGGCTTCATTGTCGATAGACTTCTGCATAAACGCCTTTTCTCTACATACTGCTTACATACTCGCAGCAGGCCTATATTTACGACGAATAAAGTCAAAGCAGACACATTTTGCACAAAATTCTTACTTGTTATAATATTCAGATATAATTACAGAGTACCTATGATTTCGGCTGTGCTCCCTGAACATCGATAAATATATTTGTAGAGAGTCCACTGTGAACCGGAGTCGTGGGCTTCTCCGTAATGAGTACATTGACTCAGAGCAGACTCAACTGTAATATACAGCATTAGCAGGGAAACTAGGTAATTCCTCATAGTCACAAACCTTTTAATCTGCAATATACTAATAACATAATAACAAATAATATTAATAACTGTAATAAGGAGACGTTGCGTTTGCCTTTTTATAAGAGGTGTGTGTTATTCTAGGGTGAAATTATAATGAAAATATTCGTGTTAGAGTGAAATGAGTTTTGTGTAAAGTTGTGTTGAAATTATTGTGAAGTTTGTCTTTTTCTATGTTGAAATAGTCTATGTTTTATTCAGCCCACCTTGTTGCTATGTGGCGCTGCTAATCTTGTTTTCTGGAAGTGCATAGACGCTTCAATGAGAGGGTCTCAAAATTAGCCAATCAAGTTACCAAATCTTTCATCAGCTCTCTCCTTTCAAACCAGTCAGTCTTGTCTTAATTTTACATGCGTGCGGTCGGTCAGTTTTCTTATTGCCCTGCTACCCAAATTTTAGTACGCTGCCTTATTGATTATTTCCTGGCTTGTCAGTTGACTTTTTGTTTCTTTCTTTTTACCCCTGCGCTCCAAGGCGACCTTGTAGAGCCGAATAAAAATTTATTTGAGAATTAGTATGTTTGTGATTTAATTGTATTGTGTTTTTATACAAAATTTGTTGCGATGACATTTCTTTTGTTTGCGTTTTAGCCGTGACGGCTTAGGATTCTGTTCTCTTATATTGTTGGGGGTTATATTTGTGGGTTGACCTTTATTGTGTATTCTTTCTGATATTTTGTTATGAAAGTGTTTAATTATTTTGGTTAAAATTTGGTTAACTTCTTTGAGATATTTCGGTGAAGCTATTCAAATAATTTTTGTCATCTAACCTTTCTTTGTGCGTATTTCCTTGTTGTCAAAAAATTCATTATGAAGTCCTGTATTTTCGGGGGTCGCGCCTTTTTGTCTTGCCTCTGTTTAAGTAAATGCGGTCTCAGTTACGGAGCCGTTGGCATCTTTTAAGATTAGGTTTGTATTAGAATTACATAGTCGGTATATTTAATTCGAGGACTGGTATAGGTATGGTAGATTTTTAAGCGTGTACATTTCAGCAAATTTCTGGGTATATTTTATTTTAGTCTTTGCTGTTTCATCGACGGTTTAACTCCGTTCGATAAGTATCACTTAGGCTCAAATCTTTCCTGCCCAGGTCGACTGGAACATACCCCTCCTCCAGGTTCGACGTTTCCCTGTGCGCAGTTTCACACTCGTAAAGTTTAGTTAGTCCTCGCTAAATTAAACAAGCTAAATTGGAATGAATGTTCTGCCGCCGCTCCTTCCTTTAGGCAGGTAGCTGTCGTAGTGTAAATTTTCAGCCATAACGGTGACAAAAGCTATTTTTCTGGTTTTGACGGTTTTGTCCTGAAACGGCTGCTCTTAAATTGGCAGTTGGGATAAGGAATTTTTAGTTTAAAGGTACGTAATAGTTTAGCACACTTTTTTTCTTAAGTTGTTTTGGCGAATTAACGCAATCAAACTGGCAAGCAAGTTGAAGAAAAACGCATATAATCACTTTGTAGGCTGCCTGCGGAAAATTTCTCTGGTCATATCTCCAAGTGCACAAGTTCTACAAAAGTATTGACTGCAGATTTGAAATCTACATCCCCGAGTTTCTAACTTTTCAGCCATGTTGGAGGCAAAACGTTTTTACCGTTCCTGGCCCTTTTATTTGAAAATGGTTGCCCTTAAAAGGACAGTTGGGATTAACGAATTTTTTACTAATCATTCGTAAAACTACTTCACAGTCCTTCTGAAGGTATTCTAGCAAAACAACTGGTGTAACAATTGCGAAACATGCATTTTTGCCCTTTCTGAAAAAACTGTAACTTTTGGCTAGATCTAGAGATCTATAAACGCTAGAGCAATTTCGATTGCGATTTGGAATCTACGTCCTCGAATTACCCAGTAGCACCATCTTCTTAACCAAATTCAAAACAAAATGTTTTCACCCATTTTTGACACTTTAACCAAAATGGTTGAAAAGTTAGTCGATACATCGTTTTCGAAGGTATTCCAGCAAAGCCACCAGCTTAACTTGACTAAGGAGTTGGGAAGGAAGCATTTTAAAAGACCAAATCCAGGACCTCTCTTCCATAAAGTAGGTCAGGCCGGTTGAGAATTGGGCCTCGGCGAATACTACTTGCAAACTTCAAGTTTAAGTCCATACTATGAACCTGAATTTTAGTTCTCCCATATATTTGAAGAATAATAAGCCGCTAGACGGTTCCCTTCTGCAAAACCTAGTAATGGTCGGGCTAGAAGACGCGAAATTTTCACCCATTGGAGGTTCGACAAAGTGCATTCCTGCCCATTTGGGCGGGGGAAGGAGGGTCGCTAACAGTGAATCAGATTCCAAAAGCCCTCCCTCATTTGGTGGGTGTATAGCGAAGAAACCCGAGTTAGCGGTGCCCAGCGGAGTTACCATTTGGTATGGGGGTAGTTTCGTGATATTTCTAAAAAGTGTCCCGTTTCAGGGAGACGTTTGTTGGGAACCTACGCCAACACACATTTAAGCCAATCTTAGCCTGACCTGACGATTTCCTCACCAATGAGATTTCTTTTTGCAATCAAAACACGGTCAAAAACGGGGTCCCTTGTAGCGACCCGCTTCCGCCCCCACCTAACAGGTAAAGGCTATGCGATATCGAAGCGAGCATACCTCTCAATCAACTGAAGAACATTCGCGTATCCTCGTCGGAGCACCGTTACGCAATGCAATGAAGAAAAGTCCTCTAGTGGTTTACTCTTATATAAACTCTAATATATATAACTATTCTATAATGTGGTACAACTATTTACTCCGGATAGTACTCATGTAAACAGACCTTTACAAACAGACAGACTTAACCTGTGAAAATGAGCTGAGATATCGAATACCTTCACATAGGGGTTGATATATTTACGGTTTCTGTATCACTAACTATGTATATGTACAATCAGGTGGAACATTTCTAAACTCAAAAATAGGTAGAAGATACCAACAAACTTATGTCCTAATGATAAGTGACACCGAATTACATTTTGCAGCGTCATAACAAGGCGTCTGACCTAGATACGTTTATGCAACAAAAATGCAACAGGTTTGGCGTCAGCTTAGTATGTCAGCGGGTTTAGCTAGAATATTATTAACATCGAAAATTATCCAACAAAATCACAATTTTGATCCCGTGAAAGCAGCGACGCGAGAAAAATAAAGGCAAAAAATCAGCGACCTGAACAATTAATCCTGTTCTAGAAAAGTTTTACACCAAAACAAGATCATTTTTTGGAATAGACGTTCTAAATTTAAGCGAAAAACAACAAATAGCTGCTCCAGTGATTTATAGCGTCAAATTAGGAAGGCCAGTATTTCTGTATGTGATTGGAATCCTTTGATCTTTAAACTGCCAGTTCTTTACACGATTAAAAAGATTAACACAGAAAAATAGCCATTGTTGCATTACTTCCGATTATACTTAAGCTTGAGCTGTATAATCCTGAAGAAGCCCGCTGGGCGGGACGAAATGTCGCGAGGTTTCAATCAGGGGGAGATTACTTTTGGCCAAGTATTTTCTACAGATGACGCAAATTACCAGGAAAACAGAAAAAGTTTTCCAACATAACTTCATCTAAGGCTGTACTATTGTAAGGCTGTCTGCGCAATGCTGCTTCAAAAACTCAGCATTTCGAGTCACGCGGGCGTGTGCAGAGGAGAAGTTCGGGTGGAGGTGGACCGGCGGCCGGGCCGCCTCCAGTTTTTTGCCCAAAAATCTGGAGGGGAAGAGACCCCTCTGGGGGGGGGGGGTGAGCTCCAGGTATTTGGGAGTGAAAACCATCCCCCAACCTTCCCAAACACATGCCAGGACAAGTTCTGCTTATTGCTGACGCCGGGTTTGTTATGATTGTACTTATGTAGACTCAGATCCTACGTAATCTCTAGTCGCTGTTAGATCTCGCCAATTTACTTCACAAAACACTGCATAAACTTGATGTCTTCAGTCTTTTCCAGTTCACTGTCAAGCATCATTGACAGCTTACATCTTCCTATAACAATAATAATTGAGAATCAATTCAGAAAATAAATCCTAATTGCTTATGACAAATTAACAAAATTATGAAAACTGGGATTTCTTGTCAACGTTATTGTAGAGACGAATAATCAGGTTTCGTTACTTCAACATTGGTGTTATTCTTGATCCAGGCCTTAAATTCGGAAACTCGACTATAGACACCAGGGTATCCTGGTCGAGCACAGCCAAAACCCCAACTGACAATCCCTATCAGCTTATTATCAGCAACCAGAGGTCCGCCGGAATCACCCTGAAATAAATAAGCACAAAGTGAGAAGAGAATAAGAAAAGCAACAGCAGCAGCAGCTGTGGAGGCGTTAATCCAAATGAAAAGTTTAAATAGCACAGAAACAAGATGGGCTAGCAGTGATATGCAAATCTCAGAAAGCGAAAGTACCAACTTCTGAGGTATGACAGATTCTACAACTGGCGACTGTCGAATTGCTTTGTAGCTGTTTTGTACAGTGTCCGAATTGAGAAATACCAGCAATTTATGTAGACTCCAAAAAGTTTAAATCAATGTATACTAGTGTCTATGTCCAAAGTCTCTGACGTCCTCTGTGGTGAGCTCAACATGGTACGGTAGGGACAATCTCCGTCCGCAACACCTTTCTACTATTCGTGCAGTCCTGATTTCAACCTTTCACAAAACTATTTATCATTGAATAGCGATACAGCCTAACGTAATTTTCCTTAAACAAAGAAGCATTGGGCATGGAATTCTAATAAAAAGATACCCGTCTAACCTGACAGGAATCCTTTCCATTGTCACCGGCACACAAATCAGACGGGGCAATTCTGGGTCCATATATCCCCCTGCATGTCTGCTGATCTGACACAGTGATCTTTACTTGATACAAATCGTCTGCTAACTTCCCCGTTTCATTCAACTCTAAATCATACAAGTAAGTGAATAATACAAGATTATGAACGAAAGAAAGACGGATGTCACTATAGCACCGCCGACCCGAAAAATTCATTTTCCATTTTCCTCAAATCACCAGTGTCAAGTGTGTGCAGATGCCGTTTTGCTCTATTTTGAATCGAACCACGAGTCTGCCGAACAGGAGTGTAATGCTATCTAAGAAAGTTCACATTAACTCTACTCTGTATTATTGGAGCTCTCCGCATACGTTGTAATCCGAAAGAAAGAATTGATAGAAATAGTGACGGCGAGCTAGTTAGAAATGTGTACACTTACTGCCCCATCCAGAGGTTAGAGCTGAGACTCCGGCATAAGTAAGGTTATCACTGAGGGAAATGTTGTGCACAAACTCTGTATAGACAGCATTTCCTATTAGTTCCATGATGGCAACGTCATTGTGCGCATCCGTGCTGTGGTATCTTTCATGCTTTGTGATTCGACTAACTTGGAATCGTTGTTCGCCAGACTCAGTTTTTGTGTTGGTGTGATCTCCCAGCACTACCGTATAGTCGTCTGTGCTACTAAAAATTGTAGACCAGGTCAGGCCAAGTACCAGCGGCCAAGCATGTTTGACAATTATTGACGAGCGTATTCAAAAGTACGTAAACTAAAGATCAATCAGAAATTAAACCAGACGAATTAACTTTTTTCTACATTTTAGTGACTTAGTCAACTAATATCACCGACTTATAAATCTTACGGACCATTCCTCTGGAATTAACTACGGCAAATTACTTGCGGACAGCAGTTAGGAGAATTTTCTCCGGTATGATTCTAAAGCTCAGCATATAACGTGTCTCCTGCTTTAATACGTTGTTCTTGTTTTTGGTTGTTTATACACACAATGAGTTGATTTTGTTCATTCATAAGTAGTGCCAGCATTCGACATTGCATGCTGTATACTAGTCGGGAATTGTCATTAACGATGGAAACCAGTAGATTGACCACTGACATACTGTCCCATACAGTGAGCTGCTGTCAACACCAAATTTGGAGCAATCAGACTTCCTCCACACCAATGGCAGCAACCGTACAGAAGCAAATGAGCGATGTATGGGAACGAACCAACATTTGTGGGGTCTCCTCCCACAATTCGCTTACTCCGATCAATCTCTTCTATAACAACCATAAACGTATGATAACCAGATCCGCACTTGGGGTCCCCGCCCTAGAAAACAGTCTCACTCCTGATCACTCAATTTCGGTAGCTCACTTCTAGAGCAATTTGACAACTTTTTTGAACAGAGTGCTAACAACTCCAAAACTACGAAGTTTTCAAGATCGTCCACCCAGCCATCCCAACATGTTATTTACCAACTATTAAATTAACTCAATTCAGTTATTTTATGCCATTGAAATACTTATTCACCTTGCAGATTGTAAGAATCGTCAGATAAAGGACAATTGAGCAATAGCTACCTCTCCTTATACTATATAGGTTGCTGTTTCCCTTGATGGAAATGCCATTCAAATTAAAGCTAACATCAAACTGCAATCTAGATAAACCTACCCAGAGTAAAGTTAATGCTAAGCTTGTCCAGCGTGTTGTGATCTGCGACGTACTTGATGTAGATAGACTGACCAGTGCTCACAATTGGCGATGGCATGTGGTTCCCACAGTATCGATTGAATAGTCTACTACTGGAATTTGGCCCGTCACGAACTTCCACATAGGAGTCTTTGCAAGTTCCTTTTTTGCCCATGGTTCCAACCTAGAACGAAAAGATCAGTTATTAGTAAGCAAGCTTCTAGGTCGTTTTTTTGTAGCACTTAAAAAATAATGACGCACGGAACGTAATTTATGGCTTCACCAAGACCATAATTTTATCCAGTATGTTTGCGTGAGCGTGTATATACCTTGTTTTCAGTGTCTCGTAATCTTTGTGGTTCCCATAAAATTCTTAATTATCAAGCAACAACCAACCCTAGTTAAATTTATGTAATTTGTTGTCCATACTTGCCTGGAACACTTGTGATCGCAGCGTTACTTGACCACCAGGTGACGGATTGAAAATGGTCCAAATACAAGCTTTTTCCTGAGTTGAAAGTTGAACAGAACCACTTTCTGTGAAGTTTCCTCCACATTTATTCTTGTCTAACACTAGTAATGGAAAACGAAGCGACGTTGTAGACGCACATTCTTAATAGGCTTATCACATTCATTTGTTAAAGCAATTCAATAAATTATAAAAACTTGTGATGTTGTTCTGGATTTACGGAGGCTTAGCATGATTAAGAGTCA
This sequence comes from Trissonchulus latispiculum, assembly GCA_030248195.1. Taxonomy (NCBI): domain Eukaryota; kingdom Metazoa; phylum Nematoda; class Enoplea; order Enoplida; family Ironidae; genus Trissonchulus; species Trissonchulus latispiculum. The sequence continues at coordinate 24,097 of JASAND010006568.1, forward strand.
GCAATGAAATAGCATGAAATCAGGCGTTTAATGCTAATATCACAGTTTTCCATGATATGTCATGTTATGTTCGTGTTATGGTGCATGTAAAATCTTTCGAATTGTACACTGTCCATAGATAGCAGATTTTCAGATACCTGAGCTAGCTCTCCATTCTATGTAGAACCCTCTGCCAGCTCTTGATGCATCTGTGACAAAGGTTATGGTCATGCTGTTCTCTGTACTTCTCACATGTACGTCTTTGTCATTGCCACACATCTCTTCCAACACGTTTGCATCATCATCAGGGCCATCATAGAAGGTAAGACGATCATTGTCGCAGAATTCATCCTTCTCTATCTGCAACATAGGAGACATGCAGATAATCAAGCCATAGGCTTACTGTCTTCAAGCTACATGGCAATACTGTTACAACGGATGTGCGGCGAAAGGGTGTTGTGATAACGTTTGTGTATTTTAGGGTCTCCTGTCTCAAAATCTCCTGTTGTGAGTTTATACCAGTTAGTCCACTAGAGTTAAAACGGATGAACCCCCTGAAAGGAATACAAAAAGGATTGCCCTCTCATCTTGTGCCACCAAAATAAATACAGAATCTGACATGTCTTTTGTAACTAATACTCTGATGCTTGAAACCCGAAATTAAAATTTAAAACTTTTTGTTGAAAAACAGTGACAATCCAGTTCTTCATGAGAACTAAACAATTTCTGAAATTTGCGTATTTGCAAAAGAATAACCAAACCAAAAAAACTTCATCCAGCATAGGTATTCTGCTTAAGTGCGAAACTTATAACTTATAAAATACAAATTGGATCTCAGAATTCAAATAAACAAACCAAGGCGCTGAAAAACGCAACATTTCAAGTAGACTTAGGGCCTATTTCTTTAAAGATTAAAATGGTCGGATTAAACGGATTAAAAATCAGCCGGATTAAAATTTTAATTGCTGTTTCTTTAATGCTAGATTAAACGGATTAAAATTAACTCGTTTAAGCCGACCGTTTTTAATCCGCGGATTAAACAGGTTGATTTTAATCCATTTAATCTGCCATTAAAGAAAGAGTGATTAAAAATTTTAATCCGCCAACTTTTAATCCGTTTAATCCGCGTAACTGCACGAGGATTAAAAACTAGTTGAAAATGCAGGCGACGGATTAAACGGATTAAAATTAATCTTTAAAGAAACAGAGATTAAGCAGGTCGGATTAAAATTAACTCGTTGATTTTTTTAATCCGAAGTGCGAATAAAGAAACAGGATTAGATTAAAATTTTAATCCTAGGTGCATTAAAGAAATAGGATTAAATTTAATCCGTTTAACTCGTTTAACTCGCTGGATTAAATTTTAATCCGTTTAATCGAGGTGCTATTTCTTTAATGCGGATTAATTTTAATCTAATCCGTTTAATCTTTAAAGAAATAGGCCTTAGTTTCATAATGAATTGGAGAAGATAAGACGGTTGCACTTAATTGCCGTGATAACAATATTTCAGAGACCGTCGCAATTGCTGCTGCATATCGCATAGAATCTACAGTTTCTTTAGTATTCGAAGGCTTAGCCGTGCCGTTCATTTCAGTGCTGCCCGCTCACAATATTAGCTGGAGTCCCTGTCTATATTGCTTACGCGAACCATGAAAGATGTGGCAAACGATGAAGCTATTTCAACCACTTATGAGGCGCAACAATTTGTCTGTGAGGCGAGAGTCATAAACCACCACCGCAGCAGGATGCAGCAGGATGGTACGTTTAAGCGACTCATCCTTAAAGCCAGAACATTACAGCTATATTTTAGATTTTCAAACACCGTTTCTCCGCCTAACGTATTTACAAAACGAAAGCAATTTATTCCATTATATGTAATAACACAATAGAAATCTCCCCAAACTGTACAGAAAACAACTATTAGGGACTGAACAAAGTAAGCATAATTGCGCCATGACCATAATTTAATTTGTTGGATTTGGCTTTATCATGCAAATGTATTAGTGAGAATGTTACCTGTGACTTAACAATAAAAGCGTCAACTACTGTTTCTTGACTGGTAACAATTGTCCACATGCATTCCAGATCACTCAGGTAACGCTTAGGATAGTTGGGACTGGTAATAATTCCAAATTCCTGTACTGTTTCTGTACAATTAAAAGGCTCTTCTTCTTCTTTCAAATGAACCATTTTCTTTTCGACGGTTTGTGGTTTAGGTGTTTCGGTGCTATAACAGACATCCAATCGCACGTTGAGAGAAACATAGCTAGAACTAAAAGACGAAATGCAGCTCTTATAGATGCTAAAGAACTATACTAGAAAAATCCTATATATGTTTTCCTAAAGGTTTTTGATTTTTGAAAACAAAACTGAAAATCAAAATGGGAGAGACGCTGACTCACGTCTTTTTGGCAGGACGATCCTTCTGGTAACATCCTATACAGGATATTTTACTGATGTAGGTTCCTCCTTCCAGGAAACAATAAGCTTTCTCCGATGGCTTTTGCGTGAAAATGTCATCGCTGTCTAGATATGTCTGAACGTCAAGTACCAGCAAACTGCAATCTTTTCGTCTATAGCTTCTCGATTTCGGGTCTTCGTCATCCAAATCGAAAGCAAAATTAGATCAGTGCATATCTCTGTAAAAATTATTTCTACCATTGATTGCTAAATGTGCATTATACATGTTGCTTATTTTTCATTTTTCTATTTTAGGTATCTGCAATGATTGTGAGTGTTATGGACTAATGCCAAGTGTCTCGCAAAAATGGTTTCACTTAACTTTTATATTTGTGACTAGACGTGTGCATAGAGCTAGAGCAGTGAAATTTCAAAAATACTTAAAAATAATTTGAGGCAGAATCTATTTAACGACAGCACTAAATCAGCGGAATTATAGTAGTAGGTTCTTTCGGTATTGTGTATTTGTCGCAAAATTTCGGTTGTCTTCCTGTTTTTAATTCGATTTCTATGATTGTTTTTAGTTTGTATTCAATACTTTTTAATCGTCAATTGGGTCTTCTGTTGAGACCTGATTGAGGTAGAGACATTGATTCTAGTGAGTGAGATATTCTTTAGAACTTTTTTATTTGGTTAGCAAATAGGATTTATATATGTAGGCTACAAGAATTGATGTGAATATGCATTTATTCCTCAATTTAAGTCTAATTTAGGATGTTTGATTGCTCAGTTTCTATGCTTAATTTGGCTGGGTTCACTACGGTCGATCAATCTTTGTGGCATGGTTCACTGTGAGTTTCACGCGATTAGCCGCATTTATTATATGCATGTATGGACTAATGTCATTGTAACTTGATGTCATTCTATAGTGTCTGCGGTAGGTGAGCACTGCTCCAGCTAGCTGTACTAGCTGATCCCTCCAAATCACCCAGCACCTCGCTCTTCTCTGCCCCGACCGAATGTGAGACACCAAGACCAGACACTGGAATGTATAAGATAATTAAAGAATGAATGCATCTGATAAGACATAGAGTTGGGGGATTTGAAGCCACAACCTGCAGGTTAGATCATCGATACTCTATTGCTTAAGCTACCCAGGTATAGTCGAACCGAGGCTGAATTAGTAATTCCAATTTAAACTGTAGGTACATTGCTACGAACGGGCGCGCAAACGCACTGGAAAACTCACTCTGCATAGTTAACAGCTTGACAACCTTCAACTGAAGCGCAGCGTTCGACAAGTGTTGAATTTGATATCGTGAAGAATCTCTATTGGCTCATCTCAGATAAGATCTGACCAGATCTGATGAAGCCGCACCTGCAACCTGCGTTCTCTCACAGACATCAGCTGAAAAAGTGAGAAAAAAGCAGGAAAGCCTATAGACATGGTTGTTTAATTCTACGGAAAGAGGTCCGACACGTTTGTATGCGAAACAACCTGAAAGCTTTCGAAAGACTCAAGTGCCACATAAAGGAAATATTCCTAAAAGTTGAAGATCACTCTAACATTTTCCGTAAACTTTAAACAGCACTTGATTTTAGTCAGGTCAAGCAGTGTCGCGACTGCGAATTGTTAAGATTTTTGTTGCTAAGGGACATCTTGAAAACAGACTTCGACGTTTAGTTGAAACAAAAAGTGTTGAAAATCATGGAGGAATTTTGATAGAGATCGCTTAGTGGTTGCAAATCCAAGTCATGCAGTAAGGATAAAGTGTTCCGTTTTACTTCAGCCAACTGAAAAGAAATGAACTTGCTTGAAATTATTGTACTTTGACTGTAGTGAAGTGTTATCCAACTCCATGTCAATGTTGTCACCAGTTCATTGTCCATAAACCTATGGCTAAAACGCTGAAAAAGCTTGTAACAGACAACAGCAAACCGATTAACCTAATAAATTAATTGCAGGAACAATCAGAGCAACATAAGTAGTGATAAAATGGGGGTTCGGAACCTGTACCGCGCAGTAACGTAATTATCTAAGCAATTAAAAGCGGATTATGTTTACTTGTTTAAGCTACTAAAATTGACTGCTAAGAAGGTCCCAACCGTTGTGGACTAAATGCTGGCACCTTGTTCTGGGAATTAGCCATTTCTGGCAGATAATGTATCAGGCTAAGATGTGGCGCAAATTTCATGTCATTATGTACTTCCAAACTCAGTCAAAGCCGTTCGTCCAAGTTAGAACTAGTGCTGTTTATTTAACCAACTTATGGCAAAATTCCAGGTAAGCACGATTTAACAAAAGCATTACAAAAAAAATCTAAAACTAAGCATTACTGAAAAAACTAAAAACTGTAGGTCAGTATCACACTATACTCTTACATGCTGAAGGTGTTTGATGTTTATGACATTTCCCACAAACTATTACCTTTATAGAGACACCTCGGCTAGAAACAGATTTCAGACTCGTATAAAGCTAGAAATTTATTTGACAAAGAGAGGGAGATGCTAACGTTTCAGCCTTCTACTTTAAAACTACAACATGGGGGAACCCTTGAATACAGAAAGATCAGTCCGCAGGAAGCTTTTCAAAAACCGCAAGTGGAATTGCGCCTACTGCCGCCAAACTATGTCTTAATTTATATGCAAATATGATTTCATGCTTTATTTTGCCATTTTATGTTGACGTACTTGCAGCACACTTGGATTTTAATTAACTTAAGGAGGGGGGTCACCACTGTATGGCCGATTTTTCGACCATCTCCGATTTTGCTCATTTTGCAAATTTTGTATTCCAAATGGGTCCGCAAAACAATACAAGTGCGTTTTGCGTAATATTGCTTCCATAGTTCAGTAGAGTTCTTCAAATGTGTTAAACTTAGGAAAATGCAAAGTTAGGTTAAAAAGTTTGTGTCCAAAAACTTTTCGCTGTATGAAAGATGCTGCGGTACAACTTTGCACATATGTTTAGGACATATTGTAGAGTGCAGCGAGTTACTTTAGTGCAATTTCGTTCAACGACGGATTTTGGTGAATTTTTAAACTCAGAATTTTGGATAATCGGCCGTTATTAACCGTGAAAAACAAGACCTACAGTATACTCTTACTCTTATTCTGAACGATTGACAAAAGATACAGAAACGGCGTATAGATGGCTGCACTCTATGCATGTGTCGGGTATGAAACCCTGGCGCNA
>JASAND010006569.1:0-74316 GCA_030248195.1 Trissonchulus latispiculum
CATCTATATATCTAAATATATTTTGTAAAAGTTTCAATTTTTCTGTATCCATTTTTTGGGTAAGTGTTTTGATATACTTAAACTCATACCAAAACAAAACTAAGTTAGCCATGAAAGGTCCGCAGCTAGTGCCCATAGGTATACCAATTTTTTGTCTAAAAACTTTATTTCCCAGTTTGAAAAACGTATTAGAAATTAACCATTTAACCAATTTGCAAAAGGTTTCGCAATCTAACGCAAATTTAGAATTACGTAGTGTCATTTACAAAATGTGCTGATTTTTCCAACATAATAACCTTGCGATTGGAGGACCCAAATGCCAACTTAGCTGCACCTTCCACTGCTTCCATGATATGAGTGTGTCTAAGGTTTGTATATAACTGTGTGAAATCGTAGGTATACACGTTTCTAGCCGCGTTCTTATCTGATATTTGTTTTAACCTATCTAATATGGGTTGGTTATTATCTATTATCCAATAAGGAGAACATCCACCGTTAAACTTAGCTATGACTTCACTGTATTTTTTGAGTCTTTTAAGTATAACCCTGAAAACTTGGCCTATCCTAATAGACACTTGAACTGCCTTAGTACTAGATATACTAGATCTAAATTTGACTGGTTTCTTGTGAAATTTAGGAATAAGTTGTATATATGGTAAATTTAAAGATCGTTATCATCTACTGGAAAACCAAATTGTTGTGACTGTTGTTTTAAGTTATCAATTATTTCGTGCATGGATATATCACAGGGTTCGTATGTATCTGAAGTGTTGTTATGTCCTAGACAAACTTCTTTTATAAGAGATTGCAGATAAAATTTTTTACAAATAAATGCGAAGTTTTGAGATGCTTTGTCTACCCTGGTTATAATATATTTACGTTGTAATTCTATTAATTCTTGTTCAGAATACTGTATAATTTCATGGTTGTCCGGATTGTATGACTTTATTTTATCTATAGCTATATCTAATTGCTCTAGTACTTTGCTTATCCATAAATTAAATTCATCCATGTTATCTTTGTATTTAGAACTAATGTATTTATATATAGAAATACTAAGAGTTCTATTTATTTCCTCCCAATTAATAGGTTTAGGAGGCTGGTATTTAGTACCTTTCTCAAAAAGACACCTTAAATTTTTGTCCTTAATTATACCGAGATCTCCTGTTATAACATGTAAGTGGTTTTCATCTTTAAAAGGGGATGTATGACAGTCACATTCTATGTTGTCATTTATATTTACTTTATGAATTGCTTGTAGTTAAACACGTTCATAGAAAAAGGCTTATCGTATGAGAATATTACCATTGGATTTTTATCCAAAGGTTTTGCAATGGTGGGCCAAGCTTTAGAAACGTCTACGTGGTTAAATATACTATTTAGGTTCAAGTAATTTATACCTGGATTAATAAAATTTACATAAATTTTAGATCGAACAGGTTTATTTGGTGGTTTTGCCTTATCACTACATGTTTTATAGATTATTAAATCCTTTATTATCTCGTCTATTTCTGTTTTATTCCATATGTCCTTCCTATCGTGACACATAAAGAACTTTTGGCCGACTCTTCAGTTCTGAGAAATCGATGTTCAAAAATTTTTGGTCTACATTGTTCATGTTAGATGTCAGTATGTCAAAAAATTACTGCAATTTTTTTGCTACTTTTGCCAGTTTCGTAAGCTCATGCAGGCCCGCACCCAGGATTTTGAAAAGGGGGGGTCCAAGGTCAAACGCAAGGGGGGTCTGGGGGGCGGAGCCCCCCAGAAGTTGAAGAATTTTTGCATTTTTGCCAAAAAACAGTACATTGGACGTTTATTTCTTTCAGAAAGGAAATGTTCGCGCCGAAGGCGCAAAATTTTTTTATAAATAGCTGTTTTTGCCGTAAAAATATCAAAAATTTTCCATTTTGTCATCCCAGAAGGGGGGGTCTAGACCCCTTGAACCCCCCCCCTGGGTGCGGCCTTGAGCTCATGTGAATGTATATACAGAGAATAAGCTTTAAAACGATGTATAAAGCTCTTTCCAACTCCCGAAATTGCGAAAGTTATAGCGGTTCAAAAAATTACTAAAAAAGCACTGCACAAAAGGAAACCAGCACCTTAACTTTACTAGAAGCGTTGCAGCATTTTCAAAACGCAAAATAAAAATAATGCCATTCACATTTTTAGAAAACAAAAGATATCTATTACTATTTTAGTATTCTCTCTGTACTTCAGACAAAATTAAACTTTTTCTGAAAATTACTGTTCTTGTATGTATAAATTCCGTATTGTAAATCTGATTTGGTTATGAACTTAGGTAACATCAGCTATATACAAAATTGGACTTGTTTAGAACATCGGCTTATAATTCCTTAGCTTGTTGTTATATCTCAGTATAATTACTTTGTTATTGGAGTTTTCTGATTAAAATGCAAATGGTTTTTGCATGATTGAAATATTATGTATAAATTTTCATCCATTAAACATATAAGCCAAAGTATTTTTCACAAGTTTCAAAGAAAACCGAAATGCACAATTTCTCCAACTTGAGTTAAACAAAATTTCTTCCGTTTAGCTAGCTTCATCAGGATTTTTAAATTTTAAATGACGTTTCTTCAAAAGATTTTTAAAAACCATTGCTATTTGTTCCATCCATAATTTTTTAGTAATTCTGTTGATCTGCGCACTGGATTATATAATTACTAAACAAAGAGCAACAAACTTACGTAGTCCATATTTAAAGTCCAGTCTCGATTTAAACAATTAAAAAGATTAAATTTAAGCTAAAACTGACATTTGATTATACAACAGCGCACTCTATAATTTTGAAATAGCATAGGTCGACGGTAAGGCTTCAATAATTTCAATTCAGCATTAGGTACTCTTAAATTTAAAAGTTTCGGCGGTCTTGTGCTATCTAATCTGAGTTATTAAGTATTATTTTTGTTTTATAATATATATATTAATATTCATAACAACGATACATTAGACATTATTATTACAAATTCAAAACATTCTAAGTATATAATGCAATAGCGCCGCAGGCGAAAATTTCTGTATAAGTAATATTCTGGTTATAAGAGAATTGCAGTTTTTTCAAAAAGTTTTAAAGAAGTTTGATAAAATTTTTGAAAATTTTAATAAAATTTTGCTTTTGATAATAGGCTAAAATTGGTTCCGGTTCCGGTACGTTTTCAAAAACCGGAACCGGAACCGGAACCAAAAAGTACCGGAACCGGAACCGGAATTCCGGTCGATCCCTAATAATTGTTTAAAAACTGTATTTTAGCTTTCTTTTAGAATAATATATATTTATTTATTTATTTATTATGTTACACAATTTTAATTTTGGATATATACATTTTCGTTTTATCATTTCTACGTTGGACATGTTCTTGTGTTTGTGTTATTTGGATTGTAGGTCCCTTCACAGAGGTTGTCACTAGCTATTTGAAGCTAAGCAATCCGACTGATAGAAAGCTATGCTTTAAAGTAAAGACGACAGCTCCGAAGCAGTACTGCGTTCGCCCAAACTCTGGTTTTATTCCTCCTAACAACCATGTTAATGTTGCAGGTTAGTACGTTGTTTTTCCTGTGTCAGCATTTTAGTTTTCAGTTGGAGAAGCCAAATGTGTTGCACAATTGTTTAGGAGTGCGCTTCTGGTAAGGTCCACGTTGATTCATTGCAAAACTTAACTTTGGATTTTTACAAGTTGTGACGTTCACAGTTTTTATGTATATAGCAAGGTTAACAAAAAATCTCCCCACCCTGACTCACAGGAAAGTAGCAGAGACCCAATTTTTTCCGTGATGGTAGCCACATCTTGTCATTACAGCCTGTGAGTAGCCCCTAGCCCTATCCTATCCATGCGTTCAGGGCAGTCTTTTAAGTGAGGGTACCCTAAAGTGACCTTACATTCATGACCGAAGTTCGAATTTCGGCTGCTAGTTACAACGGCAGGGTATTTTTTAGGGATTTTTTCCGGGGGGGGGGGGGCCGCCCCCCCCCCGGCCCCCGGGGGGGGTAGAAAATTTAGGGGGGGGGGGGAAAGAGTTTTTTGCTTAACTGAGCCAAAAATGGTATTTTTTGCCGTATTTTGCATGGTGAAACGCGAAAAGTTCTCAAAATGCCAGGATTTAAGCTAAAAATAGCTATTTTTACGAAAAAATCTCCGGCGAAGCCGGAAAATTTTTGAAAATTGGCCTAGTTGTGGCAAAAATTTGGGCCTCCAAAAAATCCCGGAGGGGGAAGCAAAAATCCCGGGAGGGGGCGATTTCGGGGGGGGAAGGCATTTTCGGGGGGGGGGGGGGAGGTCAATTAATGGGGGCCCCCGCCCCCCCCCCCCCTGTAAAAAGTACCCTGCACGGGAAGACCCTAGGTATTGTCCCAATGACATGTCCTGAATGTGCGCTATCGACACATATAGAAGTTCCCGCAGGGTTTGGAGTCTCGGTCTCGCCCAAAAGCCGAGACTGCCCTGGTCTCGGTCTCGGTGAAATCTCGGTCTCGCCCAACCCTGGTTCCCAGTCGGACCTCTGAGCCGTTAAAATTACAACAACTAAAAAAATCATTTTTATATTTTGTTACTGAAGTCAGAATAGCAGCCAGAGCAAAACTAACGCCAAATTCAAGCTCATTGACCTCGAAAACCTTATAGAAGTTGTTTTTGAGTTTGCCTGACACTTCTGGGAGTCCAACCTGGTCACCAGTCGGACTTGAACCGTCTAACGGTAAAGGTGATTCCAGAAGTCAATATTAGACTATAGCTACCTAAAAACTAATGCCAGATTTGAATTCTGCTGCACTAGAAAACTTCCTAGCACTTGTTTGTAGCTGTTGGGACTGTTCAGTTGGTACCTGGAGGCTCCGGAGGGGTCCGGCAGGGGTCACGTGACCATGGCTCATTTCCCACCAAGATACGAAGTCCTCATCATCATCATCATTAGGGCCAGGCGGAGCGGATCCATACAGCTGAGCAGTTAGTCTAACCGCCCAGTACCCTTCAGACCTATAACACCCGAAGGGGCCCCCAAAGGACAGCCAAGCCAAGGGAACAGTCAAAATGTCTCCGCCGCGTAGCCTCCTTAGCTGGGCAGGAGAGGATAAGGTGGTCTAAGGTTTCGATCTCCTGGGAGCAGTCTGGGCACAGGTCGGAGGGGCATGCAGTGGGGTTGATTTCATTCCGATATTGGGTTAAAAGTAGGCTTTTTCCGGTTCGCAGCCGGGACAGGATGATTCTGTCACTTCTTGACAGCCCGGCTTCGTTGGACGATGGGACAGGGCCTCTGCCACCAAAGATAGACCTTGTTCGGTCATGGGAAATGCCACTGCCATTTTTGGGTAAAGTGCCGCCTGAGCACGGCTGACGCTGTAGGATAATCAATTGCAATCTCGTCTTGAACCATCTTCCCTCCATTTCTCGCTAGTCTGTCGTCCATTTCATTTCCGGAAATTCCACAGTGACTGGGAATCCAGATGAGGCTAGCCGCTATGTTTCTCCTGTTAAGACTAGATGATTCCAGATGGCAGTTTCCAGATACGTACATGGCAAAGCAGGTCCTCCAGACAGTTTCTGCACCGCCGATAGTGAATCCGTATAGATCCGGATCAAATTAGTTCGGTGCAGCTTTCCATGTCTTAGGAGTAGGACCCAGTCTAGGGCCTTTTTGATGGCAATGAGCTCCGCTCTATAGCTGGAACAGACAGTTCCAGCAGGGAAGGCGAGGTGCCTTCTACGCTCGGTGAAGGTTTCCACAACATAGACGCCGCTGCCTCATCGTTCAGTTCCGCTTTTAGCGGATCCGTCAGTCGTCGTCGTCGTCGTCGTTAGCGGCCGGCAGAGCGTATCCATATGGGGAGCCTCTACCTCCACGTCCAGCACACGTCTTAGCAAGGCGGACCACAAAGGGAAGCCCGGAATAGGGCAATAGAAGGGGTGCACCCGTTCGGGAGCCTAATTTAAGGACAGGAAGTATCCAGCTCCGACATGACTGAAGATAAAAACAGAAGGGTAAAGGATCAGCCATGCCCCGCAGAATTGGAAACCATTTAGCGCCGTTGACCAGACGGATGCCAGGGGACCCCTGTGGGGATCTCCATTTGATGGGGTCCATGTCCATCGGATTTCCCACGGAGGCGGTTCCATTGCCCCCAATCCGTCAGTCCATATGATGTAGTCAGCGGGCTTTTGGTTGCAGAGGTTCTGCAGTGCGATGGTTCTCTTTTCAGGAGGGGAGAGATTTCTGCACGAGGTAGCAATTGATGTGTCGGCTTCCAAAGTTGTTTCCTGGTGCCAGGGAGCAAATGGTGGGAGTAGGCTGACTGGCTCGCGTGACCGCCCCGCCAGAGGAAGGAGTTTCATCCACAATTTCAGCCGTTCTGGATTGCCAACTAATCTGGGTTTTCAGGATTCTGTGCCTGGTGCTGGGTCGAGCCACTGTTGATCGCCGGACTCTATCTTCAGGTAGCCGCAGGCTCTTCTCGTACATTTTGGAGGCCAGGTATTGGTATATGAGTTGGAAGGGTTGGACACCGGCCTCCATCTGTAGAGCTTCGATAGGGGACGAGCTATGGCAGCCAGAAATAATTCTACACGCCTTATTCTGGATCTTTTCAGCTTACTGGAGGTGAGTTGGGGCAGTCGAAATGCCCCAGATTCCGGAACAATATTCCAGGGCGGACCTTGCAAAGGTCAGGTAGACAGAACGAAGGTCTTCCTTGCTGAGTCCCCAGTCTCTTCAAGCAAGGGCAGACAGGTTACGACAGACGACGTTAGACGTTACGTCTATGTTACGTTACGTCAGACGTTACGAGACAGCATACGAAGTCCTAAGCTTCTCTACCAAACTGCCTGGAAATAAGGTATAATCACTCACAAACACGAAAGAAATACGGTTTAGCCTTTAAAACGGCATTTTAGAGCCACCAGACTTCATACTGGTCGCTGCCGGGCCGGGAGCCGTCAGTGACCACTAAGCCTTCGGCGGGTCAGTTGCCCCAGTAGGCAAGGCCGCACCCGGGGGGGGGGGGTTCAAGGGGTTCAAAGGTTCTATACCCCCCCTTTTGAGATGACAAAATGGAAAATTTTTGCTATTTTTATGGCAAAAACTGCAATTTTTACAAAATTTTCGCGCCGTCGGCGCGATTATTCACTTTTTACAAGAAATAAACGTCCAATGTACTGTTTTTAGGGCAAAAATGCAAAAATTCTTCAACTTCTGGGGGGTCGCCCCCCAAACCCCCCTTATGTTTTACCTTGGATCCCCCCCCTTTTCAAAATCCTGGGTGCAGGCCTGCCAGTAGGAACACTAGGTTAGCTGTTTTGAGTTTTATATATATATACGTTATCCAAAACTGATGCGAAAACATTGCTAACTGCTCTCTGGGATCCGAGCCGCCACTGATTTATTTTGTTAACGGGTGATTGTTTTATTACACCTTTAACAAAAAATCACACATTTTCGTCTACTGCAACTACTGGTAGGTCGTAGAGCAACGAAACTGGGGTGGTGTAAAGCTTAGCCCAAGACCTATCCGTGAGTCCTAAAAGCAATCGATTTGATTTAGTTTTGCGAAAGTTCTAGCCATAAAACCAAATTTTGACCTTTTTTGTTAAGCTTGCTATATACTTTTAAATTATATATTGCCACAACTGCAGAAGCAGCTAAGTTGAGTGGTTTCCATAAGCCAAAACATTTGAAAACTTATACCTATACCTTCTATATATATACGTACGTATATATATGTACGTATATATACCCGGAGGGAACTAATCTCTGGAGCTCCTGCCATTCTCCTCCAACCCAACCAAGTTAGCCATGTTCTGGTTTAGTATTTGCTGTATAACGCTGTGCTGATCATGTCATAGATGCTGTGTTTTTTCGTCAAAACTATTTGCGAACTTTTACGCAGTCCTCCAAAATTTTTTGCGGAATTTCGGAACATTCTTATTTTTTCGTTTTTGTAACGATAACTAATGAATTGCAGTAATTTGTGTGTATTTAAACACATTTTTAACATTTAACGCGTAGTATTAACCAAGTTACAACTATTTTTCGAAACTTGAAGCATGTGTAAGTCTGTTTTTACAAGTATATAAACTTAATAGTGAAGAGAGACGCCGGGGTCTGGAGGCGGAGCCCCCAGAAAGCTGAGAAAATTTTGTAAAACCGAGAAAAATCCTTAGTGGAAATGGTCAAAAGTTTAGTTTCGGCAGTCAGTATTATCCTAAAATCTAAGCAAACTGCTAAAGGCTAAAACAGTTGAAAATTATGGATTGGCAAATTTTTCTCCACGAAAACAATTTCACTCCATAGCTGTCACTATGCATTCTAACTCGGCTAAGATTGAAAGGTGTCTACGTATATATAAATATACGCGCCGAAGGCGCGAAAATTTTTTTGAAAATTTCATTCAAAAAGTATCTGAAACACGTTCAATTTTCATCTGTGACAACTAAATTTCTACTCATGGCCAAAAATTTTTGAGGAACTTTACGCAGAGCTCCGAAAAAAGTTGCGGAATTTTAAAAAAATGCGGAATTTCGCAGTTTTTTTTCGCAAACAAAAAACAGCATAGATATACCGGACTTGTATATGATAGCTTAGCCAGTAACATGTTATTTCTTAAATGTTTTAGTGATGCTGCAACCGCTAGAAGGCAGCGTTGATGATAGACAGAAGCACAAGTTTATGGTCCAAACTGCGTTTGTTCCTGAAGGAGAAACTTCTTTGGATAATATTGTGAGATTTCAACTACAGTTCAACTGTTGATGAAAACATTATTAAATATATACGTATCGTCAAGTGGGAAAAATCCACTTTTCAGATTTTTGGCCAGAACTTTTTCCTGCTTTTTGAGATAATGAAATATTGACTATACAGACAGCTAGGCCTAGTCGTAAGCTTTCTTATGAGCTATAGAAGTAGAGAACACCCTGGGCTTATTCTACTGGGGGGGGGGGCGGGGGGCCCCCATAAACACCCTTCCCCCCCAAAAAATCGCCCCCCCCCAAAAGTGGGTGCCCCTTTTGGTACCAACTTTTGCCCTGAAAAAATCGCTCGGAAGGCCATATTTTCAAAATTTAAAAAGTCAAGATTTTTAGTAGATTTTAGCCTATTTAAGCACTAAATCCGCTTATTTTTGGCAATTGCTATAAAAATAGCGCAATTTTTTGCATGTTTTTAGAAAAATTTTGAAAAAATTTCGCCCCCCCCCTAAAATGACTTGCCCCCCGAGGGGGCCCCCCAAGGAGCCCCCCCCCCAAGAAAAAATCCCTAGAATAAGCCCAGAACACCTCTCTAGGGTGCGCCGATAGTGAGAAAAATTGTCCCCAAAATGGCGGGAAAACACCAAACCCCAATGCGGGAAGAACCCATATGCGGGAATACCCACCCCGAAAATTTTTTTGGAAAGCTGCCAGGAGCATTTCTGAACGTTCCAAATGAAAGAGCGGGTTGTTTTTAGCATCTCAAAATATATTAGTTTTTGTTGAAAAATTGAGGTCAGTGACTTTTGAAAATTTTGTATCTTTAACACATAAACATAGGCAAATTTTGGAAATTTTTAAAAATTGTTTATTTTCCGCAGTTTAAGCACCCTACTGTGTAGAAAATGCGTTTCTCTCTTATTTAGAGCCATACTAGAACCATTTTAGGACAAAAATAAGTATTTTTAGCTTAATTGAAATTTTGGCTTGAATTGGCACCATGTCCGATTTTGACCCCCTGGAGCACTCACAAGAGAACGAACCCAGGTAAAACCTATACCAATTTAATCTATAGGCTCTATTAAACAAATGTATGTATTTGTTTGGCCTTTCCTGCCAATGCTTAGAAAAATATTCAATTTTGAAAAGTGGGTTTTCCCCATGTGGATTTTTCCCGCCGACTCCAGGTCTTCCCCAGGTCTCACCGGAGGGGTTAGAGCAGTGTGGAATATATCATCATGAAGCCCAACAGATGTCCTACACATACATACAATCCGCTTTGGTCTGTGTTATTCCAGTAGTTCAGGGTGGTCAGGCAAAATTTGTCAAATTTCGGCACTTGGACGGACCAAAACTTTCGAAAATTTCAAAGTCCCAAAATATGTGCAGGGAAGCAGCGGGAGCGATAATAATACAGCCTCTGGGTTATTTTGGATGCTCTTCAAGATAGGCTATTAAAATCCTATATAGCTCATACAGGTAGCCCACACTGGATGGAGGTGGGTTTTTTCCGCATTGGCGAGTGGGTTTGACTATACATTGTGCATGCGCTTGCGCTACCCAGGGTTCGGGGAGGGTTGGTTACTGTCTGGTTTTATTTGAAAAGTTTTTAAAATGGATGGTGTGCATGAGGGTCCCGTCATTGGGAGCGCAAGTTGAGTGAAAATAATTTCCTGTCCGTTTTTAGAAATTTTAGATATTGTACAGGAATAGCAAAATTGACTACAGTATACGTAGCTCAAAGCAAAGTTAATTTTTTGCGGAGTTCGCGAAAAAGTTAGCGAACTTTGCGAAATCATTAGCTAGCTAGTTTGAGGGTTTTTCCATATCTACCAAAAATTGGCAAAAAAATTTTTAAATCTAATTTGGATTCAAGATTTGCAGCCTTCGCGAAGTTTGCTAAAGTTTAGCGAAGTTCGCATTATTTCGCGAAATTTGCCAAGATTTTAGCGAATTTCGTGTAGGTTTTAGCGAAGTTCGCGAAGATTTTAGCGAAATTCCTTCAAACTTCGCAATGTCGATTTCGCAAAATTATGCGAACTTAGCAAAACTTTAGCGAACTTTGCTAAACTTTAGCAAACTTCGCGAAGGCAGCAAATCTTGAGTCCAAATAGATTTTTAAATTTTTTGCCGAGTTTTGGTAGATATGGAGAAAACCCCTCAAATCAGCTAGGTGACGACTTCGCGAAATTCGCTATTTTTTCGCGAACTTCGCAAAAAATCTGCAACTTTATTTTGAGCTATACTGTAAATGAAGAACAATACCTTTTTATTGGTTTTAATCAGTAAAAGTATATACCTATTATATGTATCAGGCTATATCGGATAAAATCTTGGAAATTAATGGTTAGTTGTTTGTTTTGGCAGTTTCCTATGTCTTGACTGGGTTTATTTTAGGAAACAATATGTGTAAGTGGGGGAATAGAATGTTGAATGTGGCAATTTCTAGGCACCCTAGGGTGAGTGTGGGGGAAGCCCAATAAGTATTGGGGGCTAGTGGGAGGAGGGAGGTGCTCGAGCGGGGGGCTCCAAAAAAGTGGGGGGGCCTGCTGAAGTAAACCCGGCTTGACAGATTTTAATTGCTAAGCTGTTAAATAGATTGGATTAAAATTATCTCGTGACGTTTTCATCAGCAATGGTCATTAAACAATGTTGAACTACAAGATATAGTGTAGAGCGCTCCGGGAAAAAACCCAATCTGATATGCGGAAAAAACCCATCGCCAGTGTGAGTCACCCATATGAGCTAGATCGAATTTTAATAGCCTATCTTAAAGAGCGTCCAAAACTACCCTAGAGGGTTTATTACTGTAGCTCCCACTGCCTCTCAGCAAATTTTTTGGGACTTTGAAATTTTTAGAATTTTTGGTCCCAACATGGGGGTTAGGCAGGGTCAACTTTGGGGGGGGGTCACCCTGAACTACTGGAAAGACTTAGCCCAAAACGGATTACAGTTTCACAGAGGATATGTCTCGAACTTCACGGTGGTGTATGCAATTTGGCTCAAGTGCCTGTGGTGCGACCTGGGGGTGACCTAGACTCGGCGGGAAAAAACCCATGTGCGGGAAAAAAACCCAAATTTCAAAATGAAATTTTTTTCTAACCATTAGCAGCAAAGGAAACATTCATGCATTTCTTAGCTCAGTAGAGCCTCCTGATTAATTTGGTATAGATTTTACCTAGGTTCGACCTTCCATGTGAGGTCCAGGTGGCCAAAATCTGAGATGGTGCCATTTCAAGCCAAATTTTCAAATTTCGCCAAAAACCTCGAAATTTTTCACTAAAATATTTCGGGTTTGGCTTTAAATGCAATAAAAACACGTTTTCTATGTGATAGGATGCTTAAACTGCAGAAATTAAGCAAATTTCAAAAATTTCCAAAATTTGCCTATGTTTTACGTGTTAAACATACGAAATTTTGAAAAGTCAATTTTACATGATTTTTTGCAAAAATATTGATATTTTGTTATTCAGATGTACTAAAAATGACCCGCTCTTTCGAATGGTATAGTCAAAACCGTTCTGGCATGCTTGCAGCAAAAAAATCTACTGGGTTTTTTCCCGCCCATGGGTTTTTCCCACATTGGGTTTTTTCCCATTGGTTTGGTCGAAAATTTCTCACCAACGGTAAGCGCTAGAGAGACGTTTTATGGCTCATTTTGAAGCTCTTTGCAAGGCCTCATGGTAGTTATCGTTAGATTTTCGATTTGTCGCTTCATAAAAAAGTTAGCCAAAATTCGAAAATTTGGATTTTTTCCCGCCGCGCTATATATGATGTATATAAAGTGTATATAATGTAATCTGAAACAATGTATTCTTATCCTAGGTGCATTGAAAAAATAGGGTGAAATCACATTCGCTTAACCTTAAATAGTGCGCTCTCATTTTAATCTAATCTGTTTATTCGTTAAAGAAATCCCATCTCAATTTCAGGATGGGTCCGAAAAGGTTTTGTATCTATTTTAAAATTTTTTGGTTAAGTGGTTTGATTTCCTCTTCAAAGTATTCTGTCATTTAAAAGTTGAGGAAAATATAAGATGTTATCTTTTTCTTGATTGTGGCCTTGTGAAAGCGTCGGAAGCGACCAGAGTGGAACGTTAGTTAGCCGACTAGATGAGCTTTGCTGAAGTTAGATATTGTTGTCGTGCTGCGTCTGTCCTTTCCGGTAGTCGTGTTCAGTCAGACACCTCGAGGCCGAGGCTAGAGGCGCTCGAGCGACGATCGCTGGGGTCCGTCCAGAGACCTTCAGTAGTGAGGTTATTGGCTAATGGTTAATATGGCTTCGTATAGGTATGAATACGCTCCGTTTACTGCCAAGGAATAAAAGAAGCCAAATATTTAAAGTCTGACTAATCTTCCTGGTTGCACGCACGATATTTAAATAAGACGACTTTATTTAAATAAGATATTTTCCTACTTTTAAAGTTTGCATTTTTATTTGCGTTATGTTGTACACGACGTTTATTTTGTTTGTTTTAGTGGAAAAATACTTCACCAGGTGAACTGATGGATTCCAAACTTAAAGTTGTATTTGATATGCCTCCGGATGCTGTAAGAGAATGCTTTGATTTAGTATAGCGCGGTCGCTAACGTAGTGAGAAAAAAATTGTGGGGAATGCCAAAACTGGTGGTACGGGGGTAGAGTCCAGGGGGTTCGGTGCAGACTCTCCTTTTTGGACGTTAAAAGTAAGATTTTACCCCATTTTAGTAGGTCGGTATACAAAACATTCTTTCAATTAAAAGAATTTAAGGCACAGCTCGTTTTCATGTACAAAGTGGTAAAAGCTCATCATATAGGGCGTTTGGTACTCTTTTTCCGGGCCAAATGCGTATTGGGTTACGTAGTTATTTTGTTAATTTTACGAAAAGCTTAGGCTTTTGCAAAGCAACCCGGTGGCGTGACCAGGTTGGGTCCTCTACCGAATTTAACAATTTTGCTCTTGCGAGCACTGACACCAACTTTGAAAAGAAAGGTTTTCTTTAGTGTTCCCCCTGAAACTTTTTCTGGCTACGATTTTGGCCCTGATAGCTAGAAAAGGGTCAAAATTTTGTGTGCTAGTTGGTATGCGCGACAGCATCGCAGGTTTTCACTTTCCCCCTCTCACCTCACTTGATCGTGTTTTGATTAGCATGCCTGCTTCGGCTCTGCGTAAATTCCCAAAAATAACCGTTCTTATACTGCTTAAGTTAAATCACTTGATTTCCTGATAAATTTATCTTCTTGCACAAGAAAGAAAGACTCTACGTTCTCTGCATCTCTCACAAGGTTTCTGGTTGGCCTAGTTGGCCAAAGATTGTGGCTTCGGTCCCCACCTCAGGCCCGAATCTTTTGGGTCGGAGGTGCTGTAGTGACATCCTTCATTCGTTTATTTATAATTTTGTATTATTCTGCGCAATAGGATTAAATTGATTTTGATCTTTTTCAAGCGCCTTTACTTGATAGTTACTTCACATTAGTCACTTCCCACGAATCAAAGCTTCTTTTGCATAAAAGTCTAGTGTGTTAATGACCTAGTGTACCAGCTATAATTTAAAGTAATTGACCTTGCCGTAAAAGGCGGCGTTCTCTGTGCATAGTGCACATATACTTTCATGTTATCGGGAATATGACGTGGTCTTTGAGCATTCGTGTCAGTTTGTGAACCAGTTTGTAGAAAGAAATTTGATCCGGAAGCGTTGCCTTAAAATCCTAACCGGACGGAGCACTTTTGTGTTAAGTATTGATGAATGAATAAATTAGTTTGTTGTAGCTTGGGTCCACGCAACCTAGCAGTTTGGTATATGGAAGTGGTCCTGGTGGTTTAAGCAGTGGAGTTTCCGGCGGAGGAGATGCAGAAGTTCGAAGACTTGTGGATGAGAACAAGCGATTGCAGGCTCACCTTCAGCTTACAGAACAGGAGGTGTCTGCCTTGAGAGTACGTGTTTTTTTGATTCAGTCTAAGTTTGCCATCGAATAAGGAATTATGTAGAATTCTGGAAATTTTTACATATTCTGTAGAATTCCTGAATACTTTTCTCAGTAAAACTGTGGATTTGTGAAATTTGAATTACTCAAACTTTTTCCTTTTCTGGAATTCTGTAGAATTCTGTTTTGTCTTCAGGAAAACTATGTCTCAACAATTTTCGATAGGTGGATCAAGTTGATGCCATTTCATTGTGGCCAGAATTTTGGTTTTTGACCATAATCACGGAGTCGCCAAAATGGTTTTCCCCAAGAAATCCAGTTTGATCCCTCTATCGAAATATTGTTGAAAAACAATGTTTTCCTGAATATAAAATGGAATTCTACAGATTTTCCGAAAGCTTCAGGATCTACAGTTTTATGTACTGAAATGTTTACAATTTCTAGAGAATTGCTGTTCTACTGTTTTACGCTAACCTCAAACATTTTAGAACAAAAAACTACATTGCAACAGTTTATGGGCTCTCCCAGGAGGGGGAAGGTTTTAATGGGTGTGACCCCTCCCGTTTTGTCAGACCCCCCCTCCCGGTAATTTTTGAAAAGAAAGCGAAGTAAAAGTGTTTCAGGTTGGAACCCCTTGTTCGTAATTTCCAGCAGTTAAAAATCTCCGTTACAAATGAGGGTGGTATGTACATGATGTTCTTTTCATATACTACGTTCTGTTGTTTAAGGAAAAGCTGAAACTAAGCGATTCCAGTGGTTCTCGCGTGAATGGTCATCCAACACCCGCAATTGGAGAGATAAAATTCACGCATGTCATCGTAGTTGCTGTCATAGCACTGATTTTAGGACTCCTATTTGGAAAATTTGTATAATTTATATAATTATTTGGAAAGCCAATTTGCTGTTATTTTACGTTCATACCTACGTTTACGTACACTAACTATGTTTATATAGTGAGCCTTTTTGTGTCCAGTTTACGTTTTGCACGGAGTCAAAGCGTTTCCACCCGGTTTGGTTTCCTGCATGTTTACATACAACTGAATTGATCCTAGAAACCATAAGACATGCTTATGGAGGATCCATCATGGATTTCTTTGGGAGGATTCCAGGAGTAAACACTGGGAGTTTCAATTTTGAAAAATATATGCCCCGGCCCCATTTTTATTTTATTCAAGAAATCGGGCGAAGGCGGAAATTTTATTAAAAGTTAGTAATTATTCACTAAATTTTGGGTCCCGGGGGAAAGTCCAAAATCCAGGGAGGTGGTAGGTAGGCAAACCCCCTTCCCTGTGAAAATACCGTGTGTATTATTTTCTGTTTGCCATTTTGTTTTTTAGCTAGCGAGAATGTTGCAGTTAGCGACAATGCTCTGATCTTGTTGTCTTGGAGTAGTTTTGTGATATTAGATTGTTACTGAAATGATTCGTACTCAACTAACATTTCTTGACACAGTTTTTTCTGGTTGGTTTGTGAGGAGGAAAAGCACCTGAAACACAAGCCGATCTAGGATTTCGTGATGGTTCTACCTCCTCTGTCCCTGAAGTGCAAGGAATTTTTTGCTGGTGTGCTTCGAATCTCTACTTTTTATACTTTTTAGGAAAAATACTCTCATTTTTATTCGAACTATAACAGTTTTCAGCCAAAATTTGCAAGCTTTTCAAGCCTTTTCTGCATTAGAATAATTTGTCTGTAAGAACAGGCCGAAGTTTTTGGTTTTTGTACCATTCATTATCTTAGTTTTCTGTTTAATTTTATCTCTCTTCTAATTGCAACGGAGAGGGGCACTAGCTACATTAGAAGAGTTGTCCCTGAAGATGGACTTATGTACCGTTTATTCTTCCATAAATTTTAGTATTGCGTATAATAATGTTATGCCAAATTTTCCGTCTCTGTGTTTCAGCATAAGTATAATTTTTGTGTAGTTTAGACTATACACAACATTGAACGTTGTGATTATGTTGAAGATTCTGAGGTGTATATCTTGTTTTCGTACTGATTATGTTCGCCATGCTGCAATTCGACGCCGGTCCTTGAGACTGGCTGACGAAATCCATAAGCGTAGAGCTCAGAAATGTTGTGTTTTGATGTCTTTGCTCTTGAAAACACTGTTCACATGTTTACCAAAAAATAGGTGCTTACTAATTTAAACCACGTTTGTGATTGAAAGGGAATCCTTGCGCTGACTTCGTACGTGGTGATTGTGTAATTTGCATCATTGAATAGATATTCGGATCAACGTTTGGGATAGTCGTTAAAATTTAACATGATAGTGTGCACATGTCTTTTACTAGCCGGAGTTCGCTGCGGCGCCTACACTGCAATACGTAGCCGATAGTGCATGCTGTATTGAAGCAGCTGCGGGTGATTATACAGTTCTTCAACTGTGTGGGTGTGGTCGTGGTGGATGATAGTTTTTCTGTCTTGCTCTTGTCCTATCTTATCTCAGATGAATCACAGCATTCCAACAACGCGCAGCAAAGGATTTTTCAATAACGAACTGCTAAAGATTGAAACTAACATGGTCAAATTCCAGGTAGTATTAAAATTATTATACACCTTTGCTTTTTAAGGAGTTCTTTCAGTTTTTGACAGCTAAGCTGCAATAGTCTGGGCGAAAAGCTCCTTCAGTTTATTTTTTAAATTCCGTGTTGCTGTTAGCGTATATTACGTATATGTGTTTTATGGGTGGTGGTAGTTTTAGTGGTTCAAAATTTTATTAAGATTACCTCCCGCTACCATGGTTTTGCCATTTCCCCGGATTCTTGGTTACATGGTTGAGTTGTCCGGTCTTGTTGCCCTTTCTGCAGTTTGTTTTGTTTTTGTTTTTAGGCTAGGTTTCTAGTTTCAGTTTCTATGTATGTAATGTATGCTTACTATAACAACAGTGTGCAACATCAAGACTAATTCGTTTGCGCTATGGATTGATTGGTGGTTTTTTGCTATTAACCAGTTTATTGTTTTTAATAAGCTCGTGTTTTCGCTGTAGTTATTCATTTTTCTGGATTATATTATTAAGTAATTTATTTTATAACTGTTAATGTGCTGCCACAATTCTGTACACGTGTCTGCAAACCCTACCATGCTGTGGTTGGTTTATGTTGCACTGTGAAAGTATGCTTCAGTTTGTGAACAGAATTGTGAGTGCAGCTCTAAGTATTGAAAACGTGAAAGTTGGCATTGCATGTAATAGTCACTCTGTGCGAATTGTGCTCCATAAAAATAAATCAATAACAAAATTGCAGTTTGTGAAAACCATCCATATACTTCTATTCTGTGATTCGGCATTGATTCCAAATTTTCAGTTTCAACAGCAATCAACAACTCCTGGAGCACTGGCGGATCCAGGATTTCGTGACGGGGGCGGTAAAATTTTTCCAGCGGGGGTCTGATGGGCGAAGCCCCCCAGAAATTCAAGAAATCTTTTGTTTTTGCAATAAAATCGGTCTTCGGATATTTAATTTTTTTTATACTGAAGAACTGAACAAATTTTTTTTTAAATTCTTGACATTTTCAGGCAAAAATGGTAATTTTCTCCGAAAAATCGGATGCATTTCAAGCCTTTTCTTCACAAATGCAATAAATATGCGGTTAAAAGGTAGAAAATTCGCGCCAGAGGCCCGAAATTTTTTGGGTTTTTGCCCTTTTTCCTCTTTCTCTCCTTAATTTTTCCTACCTTCGAATCGCGACGGGGAGGGCGCCCCCCCGCCCCCCTCCTGGATCCGCCCCTGTCCTGGAGACATTTTTTACCCAACTGATTTTGTTTGTATTTTGTGTATGGTTACGTAACTAAACTAGTTGTATGCAACGTAGAAATGTAACTTGTTGATCAAGTGTTGTCTAGAGTTTCCGCTTTGTTGATTGTAACGTTCGCTCAAAATCGCTAACTTGGAAAATCCAATTATAGTAGAAGGGGATATTTTATAGCCTTTAGAGGTGCTGTTTTGTATCGAAAACCTTAAATCCTGTTTCCGAGTTCGTGTTGTTCTGACAGCTTGGCGATTACACCTTCTGTGAGTAAATGCTTTTATTAAACTGGTGTTTGTTTTCTGTAGAAAGGTGTTAGCTAGAGGTGGGGCCGGTTCCAATTTTCAAAACCGGTTCCAGTTCCTGTTTTGGGGTACCGGTTCTTGTTCTGTAGGACGTTTGTTCTGTAGGGCGTTTCACAAAGGGCTCCTAAATCTAGCTCCTAAGTCCCTCCTAGCTTATCTCTTATGAGCAGTTTACGAGCAATTTATGAGCGGCTCCTAAACTGTTTCACAAAGCTCCTCTTAAAATGCTCTTAAACATTCGCTCATAACGCATTTCTCTTAACTTTCTAAGCGCTTTCACGCTGGGAACGTATGAGTTAAGCTGGAAAACTTAAGGGGGGGGGTTGCTTTTTGGCCGATTTTTCGACCATCTCCGATTTTGCTCATTTTCACATATTTTGTAGTCCCCATGGGTCCCCAAAACAAGACAGGTGCGTTTTGCGTAATATTGCTTCTATCGTGCTGTAGAGCCCTTCAAAGGTGACCTCGACATGTGTTAAACATAGGAAAATGAAAAAGTTAGGTTAAAAAGTTTGTGGCAGAAAAATTTTTCGCTGTATGCAAGATACAGCGCTGCAACCTTGTTGTACATGTTAAGGACATATCAGAGAGTGCAAATAACCCTTCTGAAACAATTTTGTTGAGTGTCGGATTTTTGGCGATTTTTCAAAGTCAAAATTTCGGAAAATTGGTGCTTTTTGTACCACGAAAAACAGGACAAGCAAAACATTTTCGCCTCTCCTGCACGATTGGCAAAAGCTACAGAAATCGCTTATAGATAGTTGCACTCTACGCATACACAGAATTCTTATGACAGTAGTTGCAAATTTCTACCGTTTGCAGTGCTCTCAAAAAACTTGCCACAATATGTGCTAATTTTGCCAAAAATCATCATTTTGCACAATTTTCAGGTTTTTTTAATAATTTCTCCCTCGTTACCCACTCGAAAGTCACCAAAATTGGCACATAAAACTCTCAACGCCTGCCTGACATTATGGTAAAGGCTAGTGTTGTGCATTGGCCGGTGCGGCCAATGGCTGGCCATTGGCCGGCCAAGCCATTGGCCGTTGGCCGAGAAAATCTCGGCCAGTTGGCTTGGCCGGCCATTGGCCGTTGGCCGGCCAACGGCCAATTGGCTGGCCGTTGGCCGTTGGCCGATGGCCGGCCAACGGCCAACTGGCTGGCCAATGGCCCAGTGCTGCCCAAGCTCAAATTTACTGATGTTGTGCGTTAACTGAGTTGAAAAATTTAATTTTGCTGCATAATATCGTAAACATGTTGCTGTATAAACGTTACATTAGATACAGTACTACAGATTTTCACTTAGATGTTGACAATTTTTATCGTTATTAGCGTTATTTTACCATTAAATTTGCTAATTGCATGCAAATTTTAAGTGTGCTAACATAACAACGTAGTTTTGAAATTTGTCTGGCGGTGAATGTCTCATCACTTTGTTACGGTCCTCCAGCAAAATTAAAACAGAGTTATCGCGGGTTGGAGCTAAATGTTTGGAAAAACTATTTAACATATATTGTAAATTGTAAATTGTACTATTGAAATAAAGTTTAATTAAGTTGACACCTAATTAAGCACGGTAGATCAATAAAAATAGTAAATTCCAGCTCGCCAACGTTGACAAATAGCTAAAGAACGGCCAATAGCTTACGGCCAAGAAACAGCCAACGACCAGCGAGCGGCCAACGGCCAACCAGTTGGCCGTTGGCCATTGGCCGTTGGCCGACCAACGGCCATTGGCCGGCCGTCGGCCAACGGCCAATTGGCCGGCCAACTTCAAACTCCGGCCAAGCCAAGCCAAGCCAACCATGGAAATTTTCGGCCAATCCCAACACTAGTAAAGGCAAATGCTTCAAGGTAGAACTTTTGTGTCGTGTCGGCTCCTTTGATCGCTTAAAGCTCACAAAAGTCAATTTTTGAAATTTCCAAAATATAGACAAAGTTGGTATCATTCGATAGCTACTGATGAGCTGAACAACTTTTCTAATAGAACTATGTGTCTGAAATTTAGTATCTGAAAGTTAGAGCAAGCTAAAGTTTCAGGGCACAGTTAGATGAAAAAGGGTCAGTTCACAATTGAAAAATGTACTGTGAACGACTGGCTGGATATCCCGGAGTCATTTTGGTATTAAAATATTAGCCAACCCGCAGAATTAATTTGCCATATTAGTTGACCCAAATTTCGCTGCCGTTCTGTCTCAGCATGACCTTGGAGGGCAAATTACAGTGATTTTCAAGTTTTCCAACTTTATAGCTGAATATCTCTGACACCGTTTGATTTCGAACTCAAATGTTTTGTCTTGTTTTTGAGAACATATGTACCAATATTGCGTGTGAAAATGAGCGAAATCCATGACTATAGATTTTGACCCAAAGCGACCCCCCCCCCCCCTTAAGAGACTTTGAAGTTTAAATGACTTTATATTTCGTCTACCAAATATGATAGCAAACCTAAAACATTTAAATCGAACATTCTCAAATTTAAAGGTAGGTAGTGTTGTTTCAGTAGCCCATTTTAGTTTCAGTTTCAGTCGACAGCTGAAGTTAGTTTCAGACAGATATATACCAAAAATTTCAGTTTAACCGCACAGGAGCATTTCTGTGGAAAACAAAATTCTTGTAATATTCTTTTAAGAGTGTAGGATTATAATTTAAATCAATCTTATGTCATTAGTATTGAAAACTCATTTTAATTTAACTTTGATAATTGTGTCAGTTTTAATAGCGTTTTCTGTGAAAATTGTTGCCTATAATTTTTTAATCGGCATGTAAGATTTTCAACTAATACAATTTTTATACTTTCGACACTTTCGTCAATGGTTAGAAGGATCGGAGTAACAAGCTATAAATTAACTTGATTAAATTTTATAATTATTAATTTATGGTATTTACTTCAAATTGATAATGGTTTGTTAATTTGAATGAAATATGTTGCCTAATTGAATAAGACTATGAAGACTAACAGTAACTACCGGTGGGGTGGTGTCTATTATCGGATGATATGATTCGAACTGACTCTTGATTAAAGGGACTAAGATTGGAAATTATACATATTAGTTGATAACTTAGCATGGCGACTAAAAAATTTAATTTAACAACGGTGGATTTTGATGACTTTTTAATCCGAATTACATGATTTAATTAGAATTTTAATTCTAAATTAAAAGTGCATTAAATAATAAATTTGAAATATAAATTTACAAGTATAAGTACAACTTTAATCTATGTCAGTCATTTAGCATTAAGCCGTTTAATCCGATCTTCTGTTTCTGCTATACTGATTAATTTCAATGTTATGTATTGTTGCAGGTTGGGAAAATTAAAATAACAGCGACTGATAAAATATTAAACTATAATTGGATGCATAGCATGAAAATAAGTATAAAGTTTAGTAATCCTACTATAATTAATCCAGTATATACAAAAATTTTTCAGGGAAATTTTTCCGAGGGGAAAGAAATCTACTGAAATTTTTCCGGGGGGAAAGATTTCCCTAGGGAAATTTTTCCGGAGGGAAAGATATCGCGGGGGAAAATTTTCCCTGTGACACCGGTCCAAATTAATTTCAGTTTCAGAAACTATTCAGACACAAAATAGTTTCAGTTTTATTCCGGATTTTTTCAATCGAAGTTATCGTCCAAAAAGATAACTTTCAGTTTCCGCATATTTGGAATTCAGCTTCTATGTCAGTTCTGCGCGGGAAGCTTTATCTAAGTACTTGCAATCTCTTGGCTAAAAACAGTCATTTTGTGAAGACAAAATTAAAGATTCGTTGTGAAATAAGTTTTAACAGTTGCTTGTTGCATCAACTTTCTCATTAACTAAGTACCTAAACCAGTGCTTAAGGTGGTGATTCCCTTTGGGCACATATAATCAAATCAAGATGAAATTTGATGAAACTTTCCAAAATAAGTTCTTTTAGCATTCTAACACCCTCCGCGCAATCCCGCTGCGAAACATTGACGTCTCCGTTCAGGGCGGTTTTTGCCGATTTTTGACATTTAGACAGTAGCTGCATAGCTATGACCATATTCATTCGAAAGATCTTGTTGAGCTCTACATTTTTGCTATTTAAAGCTCCTTTCTAGCTTTTCTCTATAGTGAGATATAGCTGATTTTTCTTATTTTGGAGTTAAAAACTTGTCATTTCTGCAGAAATCAAATAATCCGCCATTTCTTGAGCTACGCAAGCCGTAAAATTAAGCTAAAGGTGTCAATTTGAAGGACTCATCGAGGCCGATTATTCGTGGCATTGCAATCTTCTAAATGCTATGCCGTACGCTGCTATCATAAAAAAATGCAGTTTTTGCAAAAACATGACCAAATTTTATCCAGCGATTGTGGAGCATTTACTATGCAAGCTAGAGGGTTGCCACTGGCTGGACGTGTTTGACACAAAAATACCCAGGGACCCTTTTTTAGTTGCCCCGATTGCTGCTTTCTAGCTAAAGTGGTCGCTTGCCAAAGTTGGGAAAAGTAGGCAAAATCCAGGTTGCGCTTACATTTTAGCTAATTTCTTTATAACGAAGAACGATTTCATAATAATTAAAAAGGGTCCCCAGCTATTTAATAGTGGAATCGAATGATGTGGCCGACGCCTCACGAAAAAATTTACTTTAGTCTGCAAAAAGTCTGGAAAATTAAATTACTTCAAAAATGCAGTAAAATAATTTCCGAGAACTAAAGTTAGGTTCACTGTATTCATTAGAAAGAGAAAATGTTAAGCTTCACTTTGATATAAAAATGGCTTATTAACTCCAAGGAATGAATGAGTAATAAGGGTTCAAATTTGATGTCTCGAAAAGGAATCACCGCCTTAAGCACTTAAAGCATCTCTCCAAAATGTAGGGTAAAACGGGGTAATAAGGAACACCTGGTAATAAGGGACATTTTTCTGATTTTTGAATCTGTCATTTGACACGAGCCAACTAATTACTTCGAATAATATATTAAATAAAAGCCCTATTTCTCCTCTATCGAATGACGTCTTGATCATGTGCTATATTTAATCCGTGCAAAAGATATTAACAATTATATGAAAGCAGTCATTTTCTACTTTTTTAAAGCGTCCCGCATTTTCAATTTTTAAAGATTTTGAATTGAGCTACTAGATCCATTTTTGCACAATGTACAACAAAACTTACCTCGTTAGAATGAGCAAAACGTGTAGAATATAGCAGCGTCGCTCGTTTCTGAGAATTTTGCTGTTTCCAGATGTTTCGACCGGATTTTTAAGATGTATATTTCCAGTTAATAAGGGACAGCGATTTCGGCTATTAAG
Organism: Trissonchulus latispiculum; assembly: GCA_030248195.1. Classification (NCBI taxonomy): domain Eukaryota; kingdom Metazoa; phylum Nematoda; class Enoplea; order Enoplida; family Ironidae; genus Trissonchulus; species Trissonchulus latispiculum. The sequence continues at coordinate 23,922 of JASAND010006569.1, forward strand.
GGACACTAGGGGGATAAGAAGGGACAATTCTGGGTATTAAGGAACACGCCGGAATTTGAAAATTTCTGTGTCATTCGATAGTTTGTGAGATACCAAACATTTTTGCTTCTTGGACCACATGCTGAAAATTTTTCCTGTTCTCTGTACAGGAGTTTTAAAGTCTCGAGATCAAAGGAACATGCCGCCTACATGTTATTTTTGGTCTATACTTTAGCTTAAGCTAGAGCACAGACCAAAGTACCCAAATAATTTCAAGGTGATATCAGATTAGGTACTATCCTATAACTAAGATTGAGGTTTACTCGCTAACCCTCTTAAAACATTAGAAGGCGGCAAGTTTCTTTGATCTTCAAATTTTAAAATTGCTGTGCTGAACGCAGGAAGCATTTTCGAAAGTTGGTGCAATGATAAAAAATGATCAGCGTCGTTGACTCTATCAGACAAAATGAATTTTACGAAATTTTAAATTTTAAAAAATTTAAAAATTTAAATTTTTCAATTTTTGAGATTCTTGTGTCTTAAGTAGCATATGGTCTTAGTATTACTTCGTTTAGTCGTATTTTCTAAATTATTTTATTTTTCAATGATTTGACTAAAAGCTGTTAGTCGTTCAATTCTGTATATTTACACACAAAATCCTATACTGTCCCTTAATACCCAGACATGTCCCTTATTATCCCTGATGATGTCCCTTAAAACCCCGTTTTGCGAAAAATGAGGATCTATTGCAATTTTTTCGACATATTTCAAATTTCTTTTATCTGAGCAAAATAACAACACTAGAAATAAATTCAGCACAAACTAAGCTTCAACTAGATGCATAAATCATGAAATTTCGTTGAGTATTAAAAGAGAAAGACTGGTTCAAACTTGCATCTCAGTGAAATCTCTTAAAATGCCATACGTTTTTGTCCCTTATTACCCCGTTTTACCCTATTAGCTGTTGAGGACACAAAGCTTCATTGCTGCAATTCGGTGCTTAGCCTCTAGGGCCTATAGACTAGTGCTGTTCACCGGCCCAATTTTTCGTGGGCCGGTGCACAACACTACCGTAGACCATAGAGGTGCCACATTAACAACTTGTGCTTTAAAAACGATATAAAGCAATTGCGCTTTAACATAGTGTCCTTGTTTTATCTCTTATGTTGCAGTAAATGATCAAAAAGTAATACTATACTAATACTATAATACTAATAATACTATGCGAGAGCCTAAAACGTAACACATTCGCAAGGAAAACTATTATGGGAAATCTGCAATAACATTTTACAAAAAACTTAATCACGCAGAGATTGAAATGGAGTTTCAGTTCCAACTTCTAGAAATAGGGTAGTTTCAGTTTCAGTCGGATGACGGATACCAAAAATAATTTCCGTTTCAGTTTCAGTCGGCTAGTCTAATGGGTTCAGTTTCAGTTTTAGTCCGTTTTCCAAAATAGTTTCAGTTTCAGCGACTGAAACATCACTATTTAAGGCTTGCGACATCATCTGCACGATAGCAGCTGACCCCCTCCCCCCAGACCCATCACTTCAAAGAAAATTGCACGCTATGTTTGTATTCTAAAGCTCAAAAATTCTTTCAAATTGAACAAAAAGCCGTTTTTCGCTGATTAAATCAATGTTGTAGGTTTTTGAATGCCTGTAGCGTATTGGCAAGGTCATTAATTGTTAAATTATTGCCAAATAAATGCAGGAAATTCTGGAATAGCCAATGTTTTGTAGTAAAGTCATCCCACTTTTGGTGAGCGGACAATTTAATCACTATTGTATTCAGTTGCTTATTTCGTATTTGATAAACTTTGGTAAAGAAAATCAAAATAAATGCTAATTTCTTCTTTTTTCTAGGCTTCTAATATTTTATGTTCTCATGCCTAAGGCCCTATTTCTTTAAAGATTAAACGGACTAGATTGAAATTAATCTGCATTAAAGAAACAGCACCTCGGCTTAAACGGATTAAAATTTAATACAGCTAGTTAAACGAGTTAACGGATTAAATTTAATCCTGTTTCTTTAATGCACCTAGGATTAAAGTTTTAGTCTAATCCTGTTTCTTTATTCCCATTTCGGATAAAAAAATGGAAGAGTTAATTTTAATCCGACCTGCTTAATCACTGTTGCTTTAAAGATTAGTTTTAGTCCGTTTAATGTGTTCCTGCATTTTCAGCTAGTTTTAATCCTAGTGCAGCTACGCGGATTAAACGGATTAAAAGTTGGTGGATTAACTTTTTTAATATCTGTTTTTTTAACGGCGGATTAAACGGATTAAAATTGACTCGTTTAGTCCGAGGATTAAAAATGGTCGGATTAAACGAATAAATTTTGATCCGTTTAATCCGTTTAATCCTGCATTAAAGAAACAGTCATTAACATTTTAAACCGGCCGCTTATTAATCCGTTCAATCAGACTATTTTAGTCTTTAAAGAAATAGATCTACGTAAACAAGTCGGCCCCTAAAAAGGGCATTAGGCCTATTCCGCACTTGAGCCCCCGGTGAACGGTAAATAAATTTGCATACGCAGCAATTAGTGCAGCCTTCAGTTTTGCGCAATTTACATAGTGGGTTGGGTAGCTGCATTGCGGTTTTGTCCACATTTTAAAGCTAAGCTGCATACACTGCTTTCGCTGTGTACATTGACATAAAAACTTATGGCGGCATAGATTGCTGGGCGGATGAGCAAATCACGTCCAATTTACCTACCATAATCACAACGTTGGTTGGCATAGCTATCACAGATAATTATTAGATAATTGCCATAGGATTGAGATAAGCGTCAAATATCACTTCTGCGTCGCACACTTTTGCCTGTTGGTCACCATTTAGGGAATACATAAGTCTGACAAGGTCGGCCAGCGGCGGCCCAGCCGCAGCCAAATTTATCTCAAATGAGCATTGTGTTCAACCACCTAATTTCATATTCTTCAATCTCGTTTGCTCACTGTAACATTTCGATTTCAGCAAGAGGGGGGGGAGTGGTGAAAATCAGACCAAATTAATGTTCCTGTTCCCCCTTTTAATTTTTCAAATACAACGCTGCTTAAAAATAACACGGCTCCCCTCACATCAATAACTAACAACTAATAATTCTTTGACTGTATTAGTATATAAAGACTTTGACCAATTATGTAAGTTGTTCTTGATCACAGAAAATCCCAGTTTACCGATTTCTGATTATATAATAATGTCTATATATGTGGTTTTGCTATTTCTGTAGAATACATAATATCAAGAGTACATAATGATAAGAGTGTGACAAGCGTCACACTCTATGCAATGAAGGCGAAAACTATGCGATGCGCGCTAACGGCTTACCCCCCCCCCCACAAATTGACCCCCTCTCACACCGCCCCTATATGGGTACATAGTTCCAAACGGGGGTCGCTCACTCGCTTAGTATATTTTGTACATGCATATGTTAAACATACACGCTTGCACCCTGTTCCCAAATTAGGCCTTGGTTAATTACAACGTGTAATTATGCAAAGCAGTGAGCGACCCCCGTTTGGACCACGTACCCATATAGGGGCGGTGTGAGAGGGGGTCAATTTGTGGGGGGGGTAAGCCGTTAGCGCGCATCGCATAGTTTTTGCCTTCATTGCATAGAATGTGATGCTTGTCACACTCTTATCATTATGTACTCTTGATAATATGTATTGGTAAAAGTAATGAATTTACGTAATGTTAGTTATTTTACAGTTTTTATTTTGTTTAGTCGTGAAAAATGTAGAACTTGTACTGTACCTATAAATTTGTTGATATGTACCGTTTAACTTTAGTGTGGTTGTATCTCTGGATCTTGTGTTTGTTAACATTCCTACCTGGCTGTATTTTCAAAGTTTTTAAGTATTGTACTTTATTTTGTAAATACCTAGGGTGTTGCATTATATGAATTACTTGCAGGATTAAACCGTCCCTTTCTTTTATGTTATTTTAGGCCCCCCTCGGCTAAAAATACTGAAAAACAGTTATAAACATACAGATATGGTTATTCAGAAACAGGAGCCTACGTGTATATAATCCAAATTACAAAGCAATAATTCCGCCTGCAGGCGGAATAAAACTAAATTAATGAAATAGAATTTTTATCTTTCAGTTCAAGCACAGATCAAGGGTGAAATCTTTCCTTAGGGAAAAATTGCAAATAAAGCATAACAAATTCAAACTTATGTGAACATTTTAATTACAATTTAATTCAATGAAATTTCTTAAATAAACTTAAAAATAAATTTTAATTAACTTGATCTTGCGCCTTTTCTCTACATATTCTTATTAAATAAAATTCCAATATAGGATAAAATTCCAATATTATATTTATTTTTAGTTAGAAATGAAAACATAAAATATTAGAAGCCTAGGAAAGAGTATAAGTTAGCCTTTATTTAAGAAGTTTTTTCTTTGTTAAAGTTTATCAAGTACGGAATAAGCAGTTGAATACAGTAGCAAGAGTGCATAATTGCACCATATATTAGAAGAAGAGTAAGCCACTAGAGGGCTTCTCTTCTTGGCATTGCGTAACGGTGCTCCGCCCACAATGCGCGAATGTTCCCCCGTTTGGTGGGGGGGGGATAGCTCTGTTCGACAAAGCATACCCCCCTCCGTTTGGTGGGGGGTAGCAGAAAAGAGGTCCCCGTTTGGTGGGGGGGTAGCCAACAGCCAATCAGATTGCAGAGACCCCCTCCCCGTTTGGTGGGGGGTATAGCAGAAGATTACGGTAGTTTTTGTTCTATTCGAAAATGGGTCCCCGTTTGGTGGGGGGGTAGCCAAAAGAGGTCCCCGTTTGGTGGGGGGTATGGTAAAAGGGTCCCCGTTTTGGGGGGGGGTCGCTAACAGCCAATCAGATTCAGCCATTCCTAGCCTGCCTTGACGACCACCCCACCAAACGGGGACCTCTTTTGGCTACCCCCCACCAAACGGGGACCACTTTTTGTTACCCCCCCCCCCCTCACCAAACGGAGAGGGGGTATGCCTGTCGACCCCCTCCCCCCAAACGGGGAACATTCGCGTATTGTGGTCGGAACACCGTTACGCAATGCCAAGTAGAGGAGCCCTCCAGTGGCTCACTCTTCTTCTAATATATAATAGAATTATGAACTCTTGACAGTAGTGATTAAATATAATTATACAAAATTCCTGATTTTTCAAGACATATTCACTATATATTTATTTCGGTTTAATTTTGTATCTCAGTCGAACTATTATACCGAATAATTATTTTGCATTATCACGCTAATATTCCATCATCGAAGCGTAATTAGTTACTACAAAATTATTACAAGTTACAACTTCATTTATAAACTGAAATCTGCGTTATTTCTTGCATTGGTGCAAAATTTTCAGAGGGAAATACACGCCGGTATAGTTTTTCCGGGGGGAAAATTCGCAAGGGGAAAAAGTCACACCGTGCCACCTAGTATGGACAAAGGGTCAGAAATATGGACACATGTTTTATCATAGCGCAACATCAAAGCATTATTGCTAAAATGCGAAAATATGGTATTTTCTGAAACAAATCAATATCTTAGACACTGCGCTCAACCTCTGAGATTATTTTATTCTTCATAAAACCATTTTTATCATTAAAATTTGTTGAATAATGGTTTGCCACCAACCGCACTGAAAACTAACAGATTTCATATTTAAGCTTGTATTCAGGATTTCTCAAAAGGAATCCAGCCGGTACGTCGGCTGACGCCCCCCCCCCACATTGGTACAGGCCAGCTTGTGTCGCGAGCTGGGCCGGCCAGCTCACAAAAATTCGAGCAGAACACCACTAAAGCAGGAGGGAAAAATGTGTGTAGAAAACTGATCATTTATGGAGAATTTAATACTATCAGAGACCCGACATAACATTATATAGTTGGAATCCTCGTTATGGCAGGAAAATGTTTGTAAAATGGAAAATGTTGACAATTTCAAAATATCAGTTTATCTGGTTTTTTTCGGAAAATATTCGGGGCCGCTTTGTAGCGCTTCTACCAAGGGCTGGTGGACCAGGAAGAAACCAAGGATAAGCCCGAACGGGAGGTGTCAAGTACCCTTGTACCCACGAAACCAGGACCTAGAAGAAAGGGAAAGCGAGGTTCAGCTTTTCACTCACCATTGGTAAAGTAAAAAATTGGCCCAGCCGGGGATCGAACCACGGCCCTTCTGATTCGGAAACAGACATTCTACCACTACACCACACGGCCATCAGCTGAACTCCCATATCAGGCTTATCAATCTTTCCTATGCTTGCTTCCCTTACAGCTTCATTAGCTTTAAGGGAGGGACGTCGCCTATTATCCCGATTTTTTTTATTTTCAGATATTTTGGTGATCGAGCATATGCATCAGTCAGACAAGTAGCCGCTGTTTACCTTCTACTTTTTTCAATGGACATCTCAAATTTATTCGAAACTGAACTCAGGCATATGACTGGTTTAAGTAAGTCGGAAGGTCATCTGGCTACGCAAGGACGTGGTCCAAACCTACTGGTGGTATATACAATTTGAGGGTTTTTGAAATGTGAAAAGCAATTGAAGTGGTGGATTCGAGTGGTAGCAATTTTGCTTGCACTTTTTCATTTACTGCTTGCTAGTCTTGTGATGTGAATGCAGAATTTTTAGGCTAGTACTAACGAAAAGCTGCAGCTTTTCTTTCGGTTTTTTGTGACTAAAAAGACACGACCCTGAAATGTTGTAAATGTTTAGGACCGTAACTTACCTATTTACTTGCTGATATTTTATTACTTTTTCCAGCCCGTGTTGTACTTTACCGTTTCAATTGGGGGAACTGATTGTTTATTCCTTATGTGCATAGCTATATATGTAATTTCTGTCGTAATTGACTGAGTGTAAACTTTGAATGGTGGTTAAGCCCGGTTCATACTTGTCTCTGAGTCTCTGTCTCTTAGTCTCTGTCTCTATACGGTTCATACCTGTCTCTGTCTTTTTGTCCTTTTGTCTGTAACCTGTCCTTAAGTGTCTCTAAGTGAAGTTGAACAATGCTTAACTTTTCTGCCCGTCCTTAAGAGACAGTCAATCAGAACATTGCATAATAGGTATCACGTGAGCAGTCAGTTAAGTTAGGTATTTCAAGGTAACTGCGCACATGTATCAAATTTTAAAGTAAGTTTTCATCATAGTATATAAGTTTAGCCATAAACGGAGCAGCAATATTAAGAAAATATTAGGCAATTTGAAAAAGTTTTTGTGCGGTTTTGATTAAGTCCAGTGACCAATAGAATTTGACTTAGTTGTCACATGACCGAGTCTCTGTCCTTTTGTCCTTTTAAGTATGAACGTCTTGTCTCTATCAGCTTAGAGACAAAAGGACAGAGACTCAGAGGCAAGTATGAACCGGGCTTTATGTGATTCTTCCGTATACGCACACATGTGTCTAAATTTCGCACAACTTAACCGATTGAGTTCAAATTTGGTATGGGTGCATTTTAACACATTTCTGATCGATCTGTGACATATATTTTAAATTTTCAAAATTAAAATTTTTAAGTTTTGGACCAAGGGGAACCAAATAATTAAAATTGTCTCCGATTTCGATATAAAGTTGAATTAGGGTTTTCAGGGACGCTGAACACGCGTCTGAAAACCATTCTTCGATCCAGCGTTTCGTTAGCTCAGTATATATAAAGTGTGAACCGGGCTTTCCAGCCACCTAAATAAAATGTTTAACCTAGATGTTATAGAAACAGCATTTATTTTTCTGTTTAAATAAATCAGATTTATAATGTCCACAAAAAACAATCGCTATATCAAATCAAATTACAGGCATGGCAAAATAAACTTCAGCATGGTTGGGCTTTTAGACTGCAACAGAAGCTTACTCTCCAACTGATTATATAAGTAATTGAAATAACCACCGGTCTCAGGAAGAACAAACAATAAAAAAGAAACAAGTTCCACAGTCTGCAAACTCCTTAAATGACTACAACAAGTCTACTCAACAGGTTATACATAATCTAATTACATACAATATAAATGAAGAAAAAATGTTTTCCAACCGGCTGAATATATTTGAAAGAAAAAAGCATATTTCTAGCTGTAGCGCATATTCAAATAAGCAGCCGAAGAGAAATAAACGCCCAATGTGCTAAATCATTACATTGCATTAATTCTCTCATGCCGGATCTATAGAACAAAGTTGCGGAGTGACAACTCCAGAGAGGAACTAAGATTGCAGGCAACAACTAGGCGAACATGGGAGGGTCTTGGAGATTGTGCAAAGGATAGGAATATCACAGAGGGAGCATTTAACTTCCAGACTAGAAAAGGTGGCTGACCAGTTTGCTCTGCATTAGCGCCGAGAGGAGCGAACTGGAGGCGCAGCCTCGAGTTCAGGAACGGCTTCTGATATTGACTCGGAGAGTGGATCGGGATCCTCAGCTTCCCCATTCATTAGTGGCTCGGCTGGCCCATTCATTACTACTGTTTCAGGGGGTGGAGGAGACTCTTCCGTTTGATTTTCGTCTTCTACGTCTTCAACGTCCAGCTTGTAGACTTCTTTGGGCGCGGAAACCTTTGTTTTTATGTGCTGAGGTTCGGGGAAAGGAGCGGATGGAGGCCTTTTCTGACTGATGGCTTTCTTCAAGTCCTGTAGGGTCATTTCGTAGTCAGGCAGTTCAGCTAAAAATTGTAAAAATGCCTTTATTTTAACGAACTAGCTGTTTTGGCGATATGCTTGCAATATATGAAGTGCATAGTTTTGTGAAACGAAAACATTGCTGTGAGAACAGTTTCATTTTAAAATTTCCAATGAGTTAATCTAAATTACAATATACTGGCATAATAGTGCTGTAACATTCTTTCCAACAGTTACCTAATGTTTTAAGTATAACCATTCTATTTATTATTATACATTATTATTATTATTATGATTATATATATATATATATTATATTTTATTATAATAACCACTATAAGGAGAATCATAATCAAGATTTCGCTAACAACAACTCTTTCAAGGTACCGCATTCGCCTTCAGAAGGATCATCTCTTCCGTTTGCGCAATAGTTTGAAAACATTAAAGACTTCGTTACTTCATCACTATATATAAAACTAAAATCCATGTATATAGAATCGTACATTCAACTGTGAGTGTTGAGGTTGTTGTTGTTTTCCCTGCGGCGTTTTGAGCCTGGCAGGTATAGATTCCTGCGTCTCTAAGGATTGTATCATTAATTATCAGAGTGCACAGGTACGGTCCTTCTTGAAAGATCTTCACCCGGGTAGAAGCGGCTAATGGATGCCAATCCTAAAACAAACGCAGAGATGATTCATAGTTGTTGCTTCCATGTGGAGTGATTTCTTTCAGAATTAAAAACGATTCTGTTAATCGAATTATCTGTTCACATTTTCCAAAAAAGTCAGCCTACTACCCAATTTAGTTAGGTTCTGGTACTTTATTATAGCTTAACAGACCTTAAACCATTTGACATCTGGAAATGGAGTGCCATCAACTCGAACATCAAATCGCACCATTTTACCGCTGCCTGTTAACTTATTTTCAAGAGGTTGAAGGAATGTAGGAAGAGCTGTAAATAATAAACAGAAACAGGTAATCACACTTTCGCATCGCAGATAGTTTCCACACTTATCTATTCATGCTGCTACTTTGCATCAAAATATTTAGAACGTAAATGTATTCATTGAATGTTTAACGGATAGAAAAATTTCAGTCGTACTGGCTAATTCCACGAAAACATTTTGCTGCGCTTCTCCATGTTCATTCTTTGCAGTACATTGATATTGACCGGCGTCTTCAGCGCTGAATCCCCTGATGGTAAGAACACATTCAGTTCCATGGAGATGTTCCACCTTAAATTTTGATCCTGGACTTGTGTCTATTGGCCATCCCCGTCGGGTCCAGATCACTTCTGGATCCGGGTACCCGTAGACCCAAAAGATGATTTCTAAGGTGCCATTTTCTCCACAGTACGCTTTTTCTGACTCAACAGGGGCAAACCATGGTGCACTGGCTAAAATGTTACTGTTCATTAATCGTGTGATATATTTTATATGTAGGGCAGTTTATGTAACCTCCTATTCCTTTCACTGACGATAAATATAAGTAATAACTTGACGTTTACATATTGCGGCATGTCATTTTTCTGAGGATACTACGGTCAACACTCACTGGTCACTGGAATATTTAGCTTTTTTCTGTTTAGTTTCAACAACCTAGCATCACTTTAAATAAAATACTCTTGTTTAGTTTAACTTTTGATCCTTTCTTTGATATTAATTGCAAGCGCGTGTTTACCATATTTTTCAGCATAAGTTCTATTCATTGCTTGTTCGGCATATGGATCCATAAGTGGTATAGGTCGTTTATGTTTATCTATAATAAACAGTTGTTTAAATGTCGATAGGTGTAGCTAACAGACTAACAGAATGCAGGTTTGCGGGAATTGATATTAACGTGAAAAGATTCATTTCAAACTGCCGTGAGAGAAAATGGTTCAGTAAGGTCCTTAATCCCGAATACGCAAGTTATAGTAATTATGTTTATCTACTACTAATATAAACTATTACTACAGTAAATTCACCCAGAACAGGTCGTGGAGGAGCCATGAGCTGAGAAGGTGGTGAAGCCGGAGAGGGATCGCTGATTCCGTAAATATTTTCGGCTCTAACCCGAAATTGATAGCTCTTTCCCAGTTCTAAATTTCTGACCTTGCACACGGGTTGAGAAATGTTGTAGTCCACCTATAATATGATTTTATTTCATATTTAAAATTTAAAATGTGTTCTAGTGTGCCATTGTGGTTGCACGAAAGGTCAAAATCAAAATGCAAACATGTTTCTGTATTCTCAGTTTCTGAAACTTCAGCGTAACAATACCGGTTTATTGTATCTTGATTTTGTCAATATGTGCAACGTGATTCTAAAGCATTCGTGAACGAGAACTGGAAGAAAACAATAAAAGAATTTGAACAACAATAAGGTCCCTTTTTTGGAAACGATATTAGTCTAGGTTCACTTACCATATACCAGTTTCTATCTGGCAGTTCTCTTAATTCGACAATGTAGGTAACTTCTGGGTATCTTGGAGGTTGTCGTAACGTCGGTATCCAAGACAGAGTTAAATAGTGACCAGTTACTTCCCTTATAAACGGACCCCTGTCTGGAGGAGTGGGTATACCACTGTATTGGAGTTTCCTGTACATAAATTCTTCGTAGGACAGCTTCTTCAGATCAACTCCTTTGAATGAACCCACTTGAGCAAATGGCACTGAAATTACAGTTGATGCCGTAGGAAAGAAGTGTATTAGAAAAGTTTCTAATTTCTAGTAGTCTCCTATAGAAAAATTCTGCTTAGGTACGCAAACTGCAAGCAAGTAGGGTCGTAGACCGCCTCATAAATGGAACGGGTTCTGACACTCTTGACTATGACATGTTATTGTTTATTTGAGACTAATTGTTTAAAAATAACCCGGCTAACAACTTCCCAGGTGAACTTGTATGTTAAACTATACCTGAAACCTCCAAAATGGCTGTACTGACGGCTGTGCCGAGACTATTTCTGGCAACACATTTGTATTCTCCAGCGTCTTCAACTTGTGCTTGTAAAATAACAAGGGCATAACTTCCACCACCACAAGACATAACTTTAACTCGATCAGACCTCACAAGTGGTTTTCCATTGTGGAACCTATAACAAAAATATTATCTTAAACGTCATTCGTTTCAATGAGGATGCTGTAATTTTTATTACTAAGAATACAGCAGATCTTTCAGAAAAACGGTATATTATGATTTGGGAGTAAACTACGCTTTATTTTTGATACTACAGGCTTGGGAACGTACCACTCAACGTCTGGGCTCGGCTTTCCACAAACAATGCAGTCAAAAATGGCTGGCATTCCTGACATTAGATATCTGTTTCTTAGCTGTTTCATAAACCCTGGCGCTGCATCTGGACCAGTGTATCTGTAGCCTCCCGGCATCGTAGCAAGATCTTCATCTAATAGTAGACCGCTTTCTCCACCACCTCGATCTACAAAATGCATCAACTTCTTCATAAATTGTAACAATAGTCTTAATATACAAAAAAAGTAGTAGAGAAAATAATTCCTATATTTTGTTTTCTGGTATAAAAGCTTGTATAAACCTAATGTGTCCTGTGCTTAAGATAGAAACTTACCTCTAAGCAAACTGAGATTAGCTTCAGACTTGGCTTGCCCATGCTCATTGGTTAATTCGCAGCGGTAGTCGCCTTCGTCTTCTGCTTGGCAGTTTAGAACGACTAATCGTGCAAAGCCGTAATCGTCAGCCCACATTAGATGTCTGCTGCTTGGAAGAATCTCCTGGGATCCACGATACCTGTAATGGGATTTGGTATGTAGAAGTGTTTAGCCACTAAGTAATTGGGAACTGGACTTAATGATTGTAAAATCTACATATTACAGAAACCTCTAGTAAAATCTAATATTATTCCTAGTTTGACAGACGTAAGAATAGCTAACCAAAACCTCGTATAAACTGCCCATCCGTTGGTAACGATGACTAGCAGTTATAGCACGGACTACTCACCGGTGGATAACGATGACTAACAGTTATTATAGCACAACGAATTACCCATCGGTGGGTAATTTTGACGCGAACGTGTTAATTGATGCGATTGAAATATTGTTTCAGTGCTCACTTTAAGTATATACACTGTTCTTATGCCAAAAGGAACTAAACATATCTGTTTATTCTTAATGGTAAACAGGCGAGCTCAAGACAAAATTGGTATACTTTATGTAAAATATGTAAAATACCATTTCATAGTTGGTTTTGGAAAACCAGCAATTCCGCACTCAAACGTGGCAGGAGATCCAGCGCCTACGGTTAAATTTCTGATCCCTTGCCGGAATCTGGGAGGACGTGGCTCTGTATCGATATCTGCTTCTGGCAATTCGGCAGGACGCAAACGAATGTCTCTTTTGCTTGGGTCGACTAGAAAGACAAACACCTTCCTCTGCTATGTGCGTGTTTGAAGACAAAGCTGACACATGAAAATTGGTCTTTATAAGTTTGTTTGTTTGTTTGTTTGGTTGGCATTTTCTCTGGCCCTCAGCTGTGTGTCTTGTTAAATTCCACATTATATGTAATTAATTAGTCTAAATGTATTTAAGAAGCAAATATAGCTACCATATATATATAGCTGTTTTCTAGCTCACCTTCTACAATTAGTTCAGCCTTAGTGCTGGTAAGGCCAAATTCGTTGGAAACAACACATCGATAAAATCCTTCGTCCCCTGGTTGGGCACCGCTTAGCGTCATCTGTTGCCGTCCATCCTCCAGAGCCACAATTTTCATTCGATCAGAAGATGTCAATTCAATGCCGTCTTTGAGCCACTGAATCTTTGGAAAAGGGTTTCCATGAGGTAGACATTCGAATGTGGCTGTCCCTCCTTCCTGGACTCGACATACAGTTAATGGTTTCAGAAAACCAGGAGCTTTTCCTTGTTTTATTTGATCTTCGAAAGAACGAGGAGCCTTCTGTTCTCGCGCTGAAAACAGACAAACCTACTTATTTAAGCACTATTACATGTTACAGTGAGGAATGCGGTTAAACAATAAAACACTTATTCTGATCTATAATAAACATAAATATAAATTTATATTCTTGTTCCATGATCATAAATTATAGAGTATGTATTTTGTCGCTAAATCAATGTCAACACCAACAAAAAGTAACGTCAACACTAATAAAACTTACAATTACTAAGCAAATCACAGCAGAATTGCCAAATTTTAGAAATAATTCAATGTCTTGGCCTGTTTGTGGAAAATTAATACATTTTAATAGTTAAGTAAAGCTTTAGGAAAGTTTTTGAAATATCAGTGCAAAAATCTTTTCCGGCAATTTCTGCTTGTCCCTTGCTCAATTTCTCCTTAACACTTGCCGCTGACGAGGGAAGAGAATAATAGTTTACCTTCAACCCAAAGTTGGCCACGTGAACTGGCTTGACCAAAGTTATTATCCAGGATGCACCGGTACGTTCCATTATCTGTGGGACAAAGGCGATGGATTGTTAACTCTACAACTCCATTTTCCGGATCGTTTCTCATTTCGAATCTTTCATAGGGATACAGTCTTTCACCGTCCTTCATCCTAAATATATTGACTATATATTCAGATATTATTATATCCAGACTTATGTTTGTGAGCTACGTGATATTAAAGTAGGTTAATTTACATTAGCATTATCATCATCATTAAAGTTAAATCCTCAAATCTGGTGCTAATCGCCGGGTTCGCTTTGAGCTTACCATTTGACTTCTGGGAACGGAACTCCTGAAATTCGTGCACGGAAAGTAACGCTTCCATCTTCCTTCTGCTTCAGGTTTTCCAGAGGCTGGATGAATCTTGGTGCTTTGTCGCGGCGAAACTCCAATACTGGCTCGGTTGTTTCTGGAGCCCGCCAAGCAGCTAAACCAAGACAAACTCTTTAGCAAATATACAAATTCCTATCTAAATGTGATCTTACATGTGATAAATAAATTAATATAGATTGCCATACTTAATTCCTCTAAATTTTTTCGTCTGCTTACGTTTGACTACGACGTTTCCTTTGCTGTTAGCTGATCCCGCAGGACTTGAGGCAACACATCGGTACAGCCCTTCATCGTCCGGCACGGCTGAGTCCACTGTAAGTCTAGATGTTCCATCTTCATCATTTTCAATCTTAAATCTGCCACCAGGTTGAACCAGCTCGCCATCCTTGTACCTAAAAAGTAAACTGATATTTCGGTAACACGCTTTGGTTTTGAAGTAGAAACAAAAACCAGTGAAGTTTAAATTCCAAATTCCTTGATGTGATGACATTCTGTTTAAATATTTTGAACGTGTATTATAAAGAGAAATAATTACCATTGGAAAGAAGGTAGAGGAGTTCCATGTGCTTTACATTCAAGGACAAACGGTGTGTCTTCAGTAGCTCTGCAGCCGGTTATTGGTACGATAAATCGAGGAACCGTAGTTTCAGGAGCTGGAATGGGTTTGGGCTCAAGGCCTGAAGTAAACACAAATACGTATCTATGAAGTTAATCAATAGCATTTACCAAGCCAGATATCTATGTGTCCTCCACTAAAGGTAAGGCCAAATATGTATAAGATACCGGTCATAGAGCAGTGATGATTAATCTGGAGAAGTTAAGCAGCAGACTACTAATGTAACAAAGTAATAATAATAAGAGTGTATTAGGTGAAATAAAATTAAAGGGGGGGGGTAAAGGGGGGGGGGGGGGGGGGGGGAAAAAAATGTGTGAAATGAATAGGGTGGGGGGGGAGGGGGGGGGGGGGGGGGGGGGGGGGGGGGGTTAATTGATTCATACATGATGAATGGGGTGTGTAACCAAGACAAGCTAGACAAGTGTACAGACCAACAGTTCCTGTTATTGAAATGTAGTATCCCTCACCTCCAATAGTTACATCAGCTTTGCTGGTAGCCTGACCGACTTCATTAGAAGCGACGCAGCGGTAGACACCACCGTCACCAGCCACAACTTTCATGACTGTTAGTCGGTAGCGACCTTCTCCAACCGGATTTATCAAAATTCTCCCTGTTGGCCTGACAGCAGTTCCATCTTTGTACCTAAAAATGTCAATTTCCCAGATTCAAACTATATTTGGCTGGCTAGCCGTAGATTTATTTCAGTTCAGAAGTGGGATTTTACAATACTGTGTAATGATTGGTTTAGGATACCCGTCAGTGTGTGTCAGTTTTGCATAAAACTTATCATCATTACGAAGAATAGTGACGAAAAGTTCGAGAGCGTAACTAAATCTGCAGCATAATAATTGATTTGCTGTAAACCACGCCATTTATGTTCGCTGCTGACTGAATTGTATAACTGTGGTTACAGTGCCTTCAGGAAATTTGAGCATGTACCATTTAATCTGAGGCAATGGCTTTCCTGCTATCTTGCATTCTAATTCTAGCGAGCCTCCTTCCATCAAGCTGGCATTTTCCAGAGGAATTACAAATCTTGGGGCTTCGCCTTCATCTACGGGATATTCTCTCTTTTCTCGTACACCTGAAATTATATTACAGATAACCGATATGTCTTGACAGTGGCAGCAATGACAACAGCATCTGCGTGGATAAATTAGTGCGACTAAGTGACTGCAATATACTTTCTATCTACGTACCTTCTATTCGAACTGTTCCCAAAGTGTTTGTAAAACCATGCTCGTTTTCAGCAACGCATCGATAAAGACCTTCGTCTGCCAAGGTTGACGAAGCCACAGATAAAGTGTGAGCACCATTGTCTAGCACTGCTGCTTTGATTCTGTCTCCCAGTTTAAGAAGTACTCCGTCTTTGTACCTAAATATCACATCATACGTTTTACAGCAACATTTTCAAAACTTTCATTGTTCCGTCCTTTCCTTTTATATATTTAGTTCATCGAAAACAGGAACGATAATGCTTATACCGCCACTGTTTGTTACTGTTACATTTATGCATGTCAGTTGCGTTACCATTTCACTTTAGGTTCTGGGGATCCCGTCACCACCGTGCGTAGAATGAAATCTGATTTTTCTTCTATAAGCACGTCTGACAACCCAGCAATGAAGTACGGTGCCTCTCCTTCTCTCTTCCGTTCCACAACAGGACCTAAACCAATTGGCTAAATATTAATTTCCGAAAATGAGCAGACAGGAAACGCACTATTGCGTTTCTATCGGAAAATTCATCAAGAAAGTCGACATTTCAGAGAAAGATACCGATTACCTGGGCTAGGTATTTTCAAATGGATGAGAGATTAATTTTTGTGTGACTTTTGGGATGCACCATAAAATCTGGTGTGCTCTAACTGTAAACACAAGTCATTTTAGTTGCCAGCGTATTAGTTAGATACGTTTTGAGTACCAACAGCCATGCCCAAAGATAACTAAAGAGTCTAAATCTTAATCTGAACCTACTTTTGATAAGCACAGAATGCTGAATATAGTTTAATTCATTACCTTCTACTACAAGTAAGCAAACAGTATTGCTGGATCCGTGACAGTTTGTTGCAACACATCTGTATGCTCCTGTTTCGGCAACGCTGGCATCGTTCACAGTAATAGAACAAGCTCCACTGGTTTCATCATTGGTCCAACTTATTTTGTCGGTGAATCCATGAAGAGGAATTCCATCCTTGTACCTACAATGCCGACAAGCCGACTGACTATAAAGCGTTTCACTTTTAACACAAGATTTCACATTTCTCAGTTTATTTTATTTGGAGTTCCCCTTGTAGAGATGAGCACGGGTCGGATTGTTTTGGCCTGGCCCTTGCTTTGCTTGCTTGCTTTTGACTCGCTGGCTCGCTGGCTCGCTGGCAAAAGTTTTCTGCCCGGCCCGGCCCGCCAAAAAATTCCCAAATTTTACTACCAATTTTCTTTCAAAGGCTTCAGTGCGAAAACGCTAAATTATGGTACGAAGTCTTAAAATTTGCTGCAAAATAACCAGAATGAGTAAATGTATAGCTAATTTTAGTGACTTCACATCATTTTCTAGAGTCGATCAGGCCCGTTTAGGCCCGCTCCGGCCCGCAGTTAAAAAATTGCTCGGTCCGGCCCGGGCCGGCCCGCTAGTAGCCAATAGATGTTGGCCCGATCGCGGGTCGGATCGTGCCGACGGGCCGGAATGCTCATCTCTGTCCCCTTGATCTGTAAGGAGATGACGTTTGGGGGATGTGGTGAGATTGCCTAGAAAAACCGGAAAGGATCAGAGTTTGAATGAGAATAAGGTAAAATTTTGTTGTCCAAGTTGTTGATTTTGCTATTAGCCTATTCCTACAGACACACATAGAGACACCATCCAGGTTTAATCCATCAATCAGTAGATGAGATTAATTAAATTCTGAAACAAATTAAAACCAAACTAACCATTTTATTTCAGGGGTTGGTATTCCGTCTACTTTGCAGTTCATTGTAATAGATGAGTGTTCTTTGATTGTTCTATCATAAAGATCTTCTGTAAATCTTGGGGCATACTCTCGTTTAAGTATTTTTTCTTCTTCTTCGTGTTCTAAAAGATAAGCTTTGACTGAGTCTGGAAGCACAGTTTGAGGAGATCAGTTGTTTCATTATTGGTCCTACCAGACGAAATATTTTACTTGCTGTTATGAATGCTACGAACAAGTCTTTGAAAACGATTCCTGGACAAAACTGAAGATCTTGATGAAAACCTCATTGCAGCTTGTTGGAAACCGAGAAACATGATGTGCTAATTAACCAGACATGTAGAACTTTCAAAAACAGAATTATGCAGTGCGCAACAGCTGTATACTCCTGTCTTGTCTCTACTCAAATCTTTTACGATCTTGACACAGGGGTAGATTGAAAGAGCAAACCTTATGATAAATAAATAAGAAAAGTCTAGTATATACCACCGAAGGTCCGAAAACGTCAAAACTCCGGTGGGACTCGACCGACGACATTTCGCGATCTGAGCGACAGCTCTGCCAGCAAAGCTACGGAGGTACGTCGCATCAAGCTATGTCGGAGTTTGTGAACCAATGTGCATGACTTTCACTGAGTGTCGCAAAGACCTGTTAAAAGGGAAGTCTAAAGACTTATTGTGAGTTGTGACAACAAAGATTAAACATACTCTCTATTTTAAGGGTGCACCGAGTCGTGGCGGTTCCTAAAGCATTGGATGCCAAACAACGATAGCTGCCTTCATCATCAGCCACAAAGTTATCAATCGAAAGACGACATTTGCCGTCCGGCATTGTAATAATCTGGAGACGTTCAGACTGATCCAGATCTGTTCCATCTTTTGACCTAGAAACAGCTGTAGATTGCGTTTTCCCGCAAATACTCACAACAAACAACAAACAGCAAACAACTCACGAGCGTCCGCAAAGCGAATGCATCATACAATATTTTTTAATATTGCTACCGTTGACTACCGTTAACGACAAATATCAGAAGTAAATAGGAGAAAAGGCATTAGAGTTGTGAGGCTACCATTTGATTTGTGCAGTTGGCTTAGCAGAGACGAAGCACTCAATTGTAACGTTGTGGCCCTGGGGAATTCGTCTGTCGTGGAGTTGAACCGGGAAATAAGGTGCATACTGCTCTTCTTCCGGCCGTCTCTTTTCTCGTGGAGCTGAAATTCGAAACATTGTAGTCGTGCACTAAATAATTATAATATCAATGTTTTTAAATGAATATTTAGAAGCCTCTAGAAAGCAAAGCACTATACATAATAGCTAGAGTAACATTTTTAAAAAATTTAAATATTTTTCCAAATAGGCTCATTCCGCTAGTGCGATTCATACTAATTATATAATACACTGACTATGTATATGACTTAAGCAAATGCAACAAAATTTTGAAAATAAAGACAATGCCTACGTGTAACAGTCAATTCCCCTTCACAAACGTCTGAACCAAGCTTATTTTCTGCAACGCATTTGTAGATTCCATCGTGGTCAGGAGAAGTGTTTTTAATGGTCAGTCTGTATCGCTTATCACCCATGTCTTCGACAGTTACTCCGCTGATCTGATCAATAGGAACGCCATCCTTAAACCTAAAGCAAGATGTGAATGCAATAACTCAGCAAACACAAGTTGCAATAACTCAGTAAGCACAAGTCGGTGTAAGTTTAGTTTACAATATACTAATTCTGCAACTCTGTTAATTAGCCAATTTTCCAGTAGCTTGTGCCACCAATTAAAATCACCATTAAAAATAAAATAGGTTCTGATCCTCTCTCACATAGCAGATACCTTTTTATAGGGTACACTTTAATTATTTGTGCGCATACCCAAAAAGATAAAGGCTTGTTTTAATTTTTAATGCGTATTTTGTATCGATGAGATAAAGGTTCTGTGTCAACCAGGTAAGAAATACATATGTTATTGAAAGTTGAAAAGGTATGAATAACGATGTGATCATTGAACGCAGAGTGCCCGACTTCTGCAAGCGTGGTAAAGCTAAAGTTTAACCATCATGATCTATAGACAGTATACTATAATGAGCTGTCAATGGACGTGCAAGAGTGTGTAACTGAATGATTTTTTGAAATCTTACCATTTTATGTCAGGAGTTGGTTTGCCTCTAACTTTAACTTCTAAAACAGTTTCTTTGCCTTCTGTAGCTGTGATGTTCCTTAAAGGAATGACAAATTTAGCTCCTGTTTCTTCATCGGGTTTTCTAGCTAAAACATAAATTTTAACGAGTAGTACTTGAATGAAAAAATAAAACTTGATAAAACAGCTATTATTCCTATGATCGGGCAAAATTGCTATATCCTATTGAACCAAAAAACTTACATTAATGCAATAAGCAAGCTTGGATAAACTTATTGGCTGAAAATAGTGTTGATTACTTGAAAAACGAATCGTTCGAACATTATGACCGTTTAAAGGACGGCACAAGACAAGCAACGATATGTACTTACGTTCTACTGTAACGAGACCAGTAGTTTTGGCCTGGCCAGCAGAATTAATAGCAACACATTTGTAGACACCACCAGCCGACTTTGAGGCATCAGGAATTGACAACCGAAACGTTAACTCTTCCCCAATTGATTCAATTTTGCCAACAACTTTATTTGAGTACTGCAGCTCTTTGTCATCTTGATACCTGAAATTTTATATCGGCAAAATTATAAAATTAAATTTCTAATCGATTTCTTAATGATCCGATTAACAGCAATGTTGAAGTAGAATATCAAAATACAGAATTAATTGATACACTTTAATTTGATGTATGCAAACAATTTTAATTAATAAATGGTAACAATCGTATAGGCCTTGCCATTTTATGGTCGGCATCGGGTCACCCATGACCTTGACCTCCAGCAATATTTCGTCAGTTTCCGTTACGGTGCGGTCACGAAGAGGTTTCGTGAAAACGGGAGCTCCTTTCAGATCACCTTTTGCAAGATCCTTCGGTTTTGATGCTACAAATTGAATACAAGATTACCTATTTGTATTTAAATTTGTGCATGAATGAGTCTGATATTTTACTAGTGGTAGCGATTGCATATTTATGATGTTCATGAATCATGTAATCGGTAAAGATATGAATTAGAATTAATAGAACGTTACAAAATTAAGTTTTTGACTATGATTGTAGTGCAATATTTAACATACACAACGTATATGTGTAACACTGATTGCCAAAATGTTACCATCCAATATAACTGGTGGTACACTTCCTACCCATGGATTACTTCTTTGACCCTTTCTGCCAGACTCTGTGCTTAACTATTGAGATTTAGATAAGGGTGTGCCACCATACATATTATAGGTTAACCCTGGCTGGTGTGGGTGGGTCCATCAAGGAGAAGAAATTGACAAGATTTAACAGAGAACGCACAGCAGGAAAAATGTTTTAGTGCTTAAATGCTAAACAATTTCGTTTGCTGGAACATTTTCTATAAAAATATTAAATTTTGCTTGAAAACATCAAAATTTGAAAATACTAATTGTAAGGAAATTCAAAGGCAATATGAAGAATATTGTATGACGACTTGCAACTCTATTCGAAAGCTATTCAGTTCTTTACGTCTAAGAAGAAGGTTCATACACCTTAAAATTTTCCTTGGAATCCCCTCAGAATCTGTTTCTGCATGTGTTTAGACGAACAAGAATATTTACTTTCTACAGTTAAGTTGCATTCAGTCCTGTCAGAGCCATGCTCATTCTGCACTGAGCAAACGTAGTGTCCTGCATCTTCAATCTTGGCATCTTTAATAATTAGTCGACATGTGCCGTCAGCATCAACCTTTAGCGTGACTCTTGGGCTGGCCTCAATCTCAACGTCGTCTTTAAGCCTGCAACAAGAAGTATTGATAGCTATGGCAGTTGGAAAACTCACCTGTGGCTCGAAAATGAGAACGACGAAAACCTTAAAAGAAAATGGTCGTAGCCGTTGGAATTATGTCATTGTAAGCAAATGTCACGACACTGTTCTTGATCAGTGTACCAGAGTGATTCAATTATCGGATAAAGTAGGGAAAATAGATACTGTTGATACTCAGCCGGCACAAAACTAAAGTTATACTTAGAAGTTACATCGCACGGTCAGATGTATTCGCGTCCCGTTCCCATTTCAGGAGTTTTACCTAGGAAAAGAATACATAAACATACCAAGCTATTTCGGGAAACGGTTCTCCCGTTACTTTGCAAGAAAGCGTCACAGCTTCACCTTCAGGAATTGTTCTGTCTCGAAGAGGCAGCAGAATCTTTGCAGCTACAAACACGTCTTCGGGTGCAGCTTCTACAGCCGGCTTCCTTTCTAAAAGATGGCAATAAAATGAATTTGAATATTTTATTATAACCGAATCTCAACCTTTTTGTACCAAGAATTAAAGTTTATTTTACGCACTGCAAAAAATTTTCTGTTTTCATTAGGATGATCACAAGCCATTAAGCACCTGAATGAAAGATTAATACACATCGTTCTTTCACGTGTTGTTAAAGTTTTCGGTAGCATCCAAATTCCAAAGTAAAATTTTCAGATCCTATGTTTTTGGGCAAAGTTCATTTTCTTTATTGTTTTACCAATGACGGTAAATGATGCTTCAGTGTCGGCAGTGCCGTAGTCATTTACTGCTTCCACTTTATAAGTCCCTTCATCATCTTTAGCAACTTCTGGTATTATCAGTCGATACGTAGCATCGTCAAGCTGTTCTAGTTTTATCTTTCGGCTCGGCTTAATCTGTCTGCCGTTTTTGTACCTAAGATATGAAAGCAAAGATTATATATAATAAATTTTATATATAAACACGATAATGGTTTTGCAAAATTTCTCATTTAGGCTATTGTGATTGTCTTACAGCAAAATTATTAAGACAACAGGATAGTTATGTTGTGAAACCGGGTTACCATTTCACTTCCTTAGGCTTTCCAGATATTTCAACTTCCATGATTGCCTTATCCCCTTCATCTGATTGTTTATCTGATAAGCCTCTGACGATTTTCGGCTTTTCACCTTTCCGCATTGCTGCTGCTATAATAAAATAGATAAACATTTCTTCTTAATGATCTCCTGACAGTATCATCTAGCTTTTCATTTTGAAATGAAGCTACCAGCTATGACTGACTCAAATGAACAGTTTTGGATTTCTAAATATTTAGTATCAATAGTAGAATGATCTTTGTGTCTTTAGTAGAGGATCTTTAGTAGAACACACAGGTAGAAATTTCTTGGAGTGAACGGATCTCTGTAAAATCGTGGAGATTCATCGCAAGATCCTCAGAAAGGTCGAAAAGAACAGTTTTTTGAAACCATGGACGTCGAAGCAGTATAATATGCATTCGTCAATGTTTACAGATTTTAACCTGTTGTTAAAGGACATGTAGAGGTAATGTAGACTCGAATGTAAGGAATGTAAACTTTTGTCAGTGAACAAAAAGCCTAAAATAATCTATTATTATGCACTACTCAGATGGAAAATACTTAATTTATGCGACGTAGGGATAAAGTTCCCGTCTTTGTGTCCATTTTGAGACAATTCAAATTAAAACTGGATAAGTATAACGATACCAAAACTGACACAAGCCACAGTTACCTTCAACTGTAATGACTCCTTCAGAATCAGCAGAACCAAATGGATTTTCGGCGTGGGCTTTGTAAACGCCGTGATCTTCCTCTTTCAGATCGGCGATGACAAGTCTACAAATCCGTTGGTTACATTCCTCAAAACTGATTCGTTCACTTTGATCAATTTCAACGCCATCCTTGAACCAGCTAATGTCTGGACTTCCTTCCACTTCTACTTCCACAGCTAACCGTCCACCAGCTTCTACCGTTCTGTCAGTCACGCCACGAACAAAATAAGGTGGTTCTCCTAAAATTGCATTTGTTTACAAGGTACATCTAATTATCGCCAGCCTTGTCTACTAACAACGGAACGGGTTTAGTAAAATTAGTCTTGTCATGTAGCAATACCTCTGATACACACGCAACTGATGCTTGACTTAAGTTGCCTGAAAGATGGCAAGAAAGAATACAAAGTGTACAATTGTGACGAGTAGTAAAATAATGGTGCATGCTTAATTTTGCGAGATTGCATGCAATAAGAAATTTACATTGAAAGGTCCGTTTCGGAACTATAACTACTACTGCGACTGCTTCTGCTGACGTGACTAACGTGACCAATTGGAACAGATCAGCGGAATTGTAACAAAATATATACGGAATCCAGCGCACCCTTTTAAGCAACACCAGAATATTCTAGTTAAATACGGAAGATTATTAAGCAAAAGGAATGATGCAAAGAACTGTTAAAACACACCGGTGACAGAAAGGTTTCCTTCCGTAACAGCACTGCCATGCGCATTGCTGGCTTCGACTTTGTACGTTCCCTCGTCATCGGGTTTAGAAGTTTTTTCGATTACCAAGCGATATGTTAGGTCATCAACAGCTTCTTGTTTAATACGTTTGCTTGCCTTCAACAGCTTTCCATTTTTGTACCTGAAAACGTACAATGTAATTAGCTTTAGCAAAACATTGCTTTATCATGAATAAATCTCGTTGTCATGTGGCGATGTCTGTACGAAACTTGCGCTTTAATTTCTTATTGAAATATAGTGAGCATTTACAATCATTCACATCAACTTCTTTCACAACACTTGCCTCAAATTGGTAAAAATTAGAATAGACTTTGGTAGAGTAAAAGAGTCACCATTTTAGTTCTTTAGGCTTGCTGTCCAGCTCAACTTCCATCACTAGCTTGTCCCCATGAGGAATGCTGGTGTCTTCTAATCCTCTGGCGAATGCGGGAGGCTTTTTCTTTTCAGCTGGAGCTTCTGTAAATTGTAATGTTTGAATTACAGCTTTGAATTGTAAATTGAAACTTCGCAAAAACTGAGAAGTATTAATTAGAGCTAGTACAAAATGGGTGAAACTGCACTTGCAACAAAATACTGCATCTGAAAACTGATAAAGCCCACTGTAAAGAAAAATGTCCCATTTGAGTTTGAATCAAAAACTGCAGCAAACTGAAATGCGATGCCTTATTGAGATGCATGCATTGGATGGAGGAACTCCCACAGAATTTTAAACAGTATTTGAAGATTTGTTGGTTTTGACAAATTATTTTGCTCGAAAGCAAACGCAGTGTCCCTACCTGCTTCAACCACCACTTGGGCTTCTGTCTCTGCATCTCCATAATCGTTGCTTGCCTTTACCTTGTAGGTACCACCATCTTCAGAGGTAATCTCCGAAAAGATAAGCTGCCACGTTATCTGAAATTTTTAATACGGACGATTGGAATTGCAGTTCAAGCGAACCTTTTTCTTCATTAAACATCATTTTCAGACCGTAAAGTTTCTGTTTATGCATAGTGTGGCAATGCTAGTTGGCTTATATCCATGTGTAGTCGACCGGTGTCGTACAACGTACAATATTTCTCCCCGTGATATTTTCCCTCCTAACAATGCAGCAAATTTGACAATGCCGAAACAGCAACGCTTTTGAAAAGTTGGTAATTTGCAATTAAATTGCTGAAATTAGTGATAGGAAGCATTTAATCGCCGCTGAAATAGAATTTCCCTATTTCTTCAATTAAACTTCACATTGTAATTTGTATAGATTACAGTTATCTATGGTAAAATTTTCTCCAAGTAAATCTAAATTTTTGGATCATAGTGTGATGGCAGAGAAATGCATGTTTGAACAGTGTTTGAAAACAGATAGAACAATAAACTAAAAACAAAATGTCCTATAACATTTTTCCTTCGTGATATTCTCACCCCCTATAGGGTAAACATTCCCCCCGTGATATTTCCCCCCTTACAGCTATGATATTAACCTTTCTCTAAATGGAACCCAGCCAAACAATGGAGCAAATTAGACAGGGTCAAAACAGCACGGCTTTTGAAAAGTTTGTAATTTGCAAGTAAATCGTAAACCACTGTTGCTTCTAGTAATTAAGTTGTTTCTTGCTTCTGAAATTTCTGATTTTTTTCAAGATGGAATATTTTGACATAAACTATAGCTTTCAATTTTTTCGGAACCATGACGAGATTTTGTTTTTGCTTATTTGTCCAGCTCTTTTCAAGCACTGTTCATCACATCACAGGATGATCCAAGAATTTAAATTCACTTGGAGAAAGAAGATTTGGGTCTTGCCCATTATCCTCACACAGCTCCGAAGAAGCACCGAAGAAGCACAATTTGACGGATTGAGTTGAACTTTGCCAGGGGTTGGTTTTCGGACCTGCTGATTTCAAAATTGCAAACATTTTAAAATGAAAAGAATTTTAAAATTTTAGTAATGGTGAGGGGGACCAAGGGGATAAAAAATTTTTTGTCCATGATTTTGCTGAAAACTTGCATACAAAGGTTTTCTGGGGTTCTGAATACGAATCTGAAACCCGTTTATCGATTCAGCCTTTCGTTAGCTCAGGATATGCTTACACCTTAAGCTTACAGCTTTATAGCTTCTCACTGGATTGCACCAAAAGAGATAATCTCGAGCTTCAGATTATCTCGAGATTAACTCGAGATTAACTGGATATTATCTCCACGGAGCATTGCACCAACTAAAACTAGAGATAATCGTGAGCTCGAGATAATCTCCAACTACTGAAATTTCAATCCTACCCCTGAGTAGGATTAAGTCAGGATAATCTCGAGGTTTCCATTAGAGATGCCTGAATTTGAGTCGTTGGTGTAAATTTCTTTTATTTTGGAAGCAAGTTTTGTGCATTGTTATGGGTATGTCACGTTAAACTCCGCGGGAAGTGCAGAAGGTTTCGTGAAAGTTGGGGATTTGTCTCGAAATATTTCGAGACACTTGTGCATGTTTCGAGACAACTTGTGAAATAAATTTTCAGCTTTCGAGATTATTTGTAAGGATTTCGAGACATTTGAAAATTTTTTCGAGACTTTACTAATACTATTTCGAGACATTTCATAAAAGTTTCGAGAATTTTTATAAATATTTCGAGACTTTAACAACATGTTTCGAGACATTGAAAAATATTTCGAGACATTTGGAACATGTTTCGAGATTCTGCAAAACTATTTCGAGACAACTCGAAATATGTACATGGAATGTCTCGAAACACTATTTTATTTTCGAAATACCGCAAGTCTCGAAAAGTCAAGTCTCGAAACACCAGAAGTCTCGAAATGTAAAAATTCACGAAACAGCATATTTTTAAGTTCTGCCCAAAATAGCGCAATTAAAGAACCACAAAAGAAAACAAAGATTAATGTGGACTATATTAATAAAATTAAGCCAATAAAATTGTAGACTGTTGTATAGAAATAAGAAGTGCAAGAGCATTGTGCCAGATTACATATATAAGTGCATTATTTTCATATACGGACCGCCTTGTTATGCCCGACTGACCTGATTGTGGGACTCATCAGGGGCTTACAATCAGGTTATTTTAGTGATTAAATTAACCACCCATTTTTAGATAAAAAGTAAACTTAAAAGTTAAAATTATACAAACTTCACCAAATTGCTTGAAATGCCTTCTCTGCCTTCGAGCATTTCCATAAATATCCATCGTAGTTTCCTTTTGGGGTGTCCCCAAAATTGTGAGAAGATTGAAGTTTGTGGCGTAGATGTCTAAGGGGTGTCCCCCCAGTTTTTCATGGATTGCAACAGTTTTCTTGAAAGTTTCAGGGATTCTGTAAGATTCCAGTTTGCTCTCAGGATAACTGAAACTGAGTGTCAACAAATTGAAACATAATTTTGTTTGCTTTTATCAAGCTGTGTTAACTTGAGTTGCATCAAGCTGTTCAAGCCAAGCATCAAGTCGGAAACCATTTCAAAATTTCCTCCAATACACACCAAAATTCTTTAATAATCCATAACTACAAGACTAATAGGGACAGTAATCCATGGCGTTGCCAGCCAAATTACAGCAATTCATAAAACCGATACCGAAGTTAGCATTTATTTAAAATGGTGACTCCTTTTGGGCACACATCGTTGGTTGACGGCGTAAATCAAGATAAAGCTTGAAGCAACTTTCTTAAATAAGTTCGTTTAGCGTTCTAACACCCTAAACGTTCTTAGCAGCGTAAATCCCGCTTCAAAAATGTAGAGATTTCCGTTCAGGGCTGGGTTTTGCCAGTTTCTGAAAATATGGCAGCAGCTGCACAGCAATAACTGTATCCATTCGAAAGATATCGTTGAACTCTACAATTTTGATTTTGGAAACAACTTTCTAGCTTTCTTATAGCTATTTTTCTTATCTTGGCGTAGAAAACTTGTCCTTTTGGAGAAGTCAAATAATCCATTATTTCTTGAGCTATGCAAGCTGCAAGATCAAACCAAGGGTGTCGATTTGAAGGTCTCACAGGTGCGACACATGATCACACATTATCCGACACATGATCATTCTCCAATTGTTATTCCGTAGGCTGCTAGGTATCATAAAAAATGTAGTTTTGCAAAAACTCGACCCAATTTCTTATCAAAGATTGTGGAGTAGTCACCATGCAAGCTGGAAGGTTACTACTTAACATATGTGTTATGCACAAATATACCCAGGAACGTTTTTTATTTGCTGCGACAGCTACTTTCTAACTAAAGTGGTCGCTTGCCAGATTTGACAAAAGTAGGTAAAATACAGGTAGCGCACACATTTCAGCTATTTCTCCATAACGATTTATTTCTCCATTATTTCATAATAACGAAAAAAACCGCCCCGGCTACATCATAGAGGTCTCATATGATGTAACGATATCTCGCGAAAATTTTACTGGAGTCTGCAACAAATCTGGAAAATTATACTTCTTCTAAAATGTGTTAAAAAAATTTTTAGAAGAGCAACATTAATTTCATAGTATGCATTAAAAAGAAAAAATGTCAAGCTGCATTTTGATTTATGTATATATATATAAATGGCTTTCTTAAGTCCAAGCAGTGAATGAGTAAAAATGGTTCAAAGTTGATGTGACCAAAGGGAATCACCACCTTAAGAATTTTTTCTTTGTTAAGGTTTATCAAATGCTAGATAAGCAATTACATTATGATTAATCAAACAAAATTTTTGATTTTCACGAAATTTTATTCATTATATATTACGATTTAATTTTGTATCTCAGTCGAACTATTATGATAAATAATTATATTGATCCACACTGATCATATTCCATGTACAAAGCATAATTAGTTGCTACAATTATGACCCAAAAACTGAAATCTGCATTATTACTTGCATTGGTGCAAAACTTCCTCCGCGGGAAAATAAACACAGGGGAAAATTTGCAAGGGGAATTGTTGGCCTAGATCGCCAGAGGTTAGGTTATGGATCCCCACCTCAGGCCCGAGTTTTCAGACATCCTGTAGTGATACGTCTAGGTTTCATTCATTGTTTCAGCGACCATGTGCTGGTGTGATTTTCAGCAGCCTCCCCTATCTTCATCACACAACGTTACTATTTTTTAGAGTCAGCTGAAAGCAATGTATTCAAAACATTTAATCCAAAGTGTTCCTGGAGGTTGACTGAGTTTCATTTAATAAATTTCAAGAAATTTCACATTCATTTCTGTCTTTATGTGCATCTCAAATATTCCGCAACAGCTAATCGAAATTTAAGGTGCTGGTTTCCTTTCGGGTATTATTCACTTACAGTTACAGTTACCCCCCCCCAGGCAAAAATTCCGCAAAACTTGACCAAATGAGCTGAAATTTGGAATGGGTATGTTTTCGACCACGCTGAGTTCAAATATCGCAAAATTTTTCGATTTCGCGAAACTAGATGTTTTCGATTGGTAAGGAGGGACCAAGGGGAACCGAAAACTTTTTGTCTTAGATTTCGCTGAAAAGTTGTATATAGGGGTTTTCGGGGTCCTAGAACACGAATCTGAAGTCCGTTTTAAGATTCAGCATTTCGTTAGCTCAGTATAAGCTAAAGATTTAAGCTTAAGATGTAAGCATATATACTGGGCTAACGAAAAGCTTAATCGTAAAACGAACTGCAGATTCGTGTTCTACGAACCCCGAAAACTCCTATAAACAACTTTTCAGTAAAATCGACGACAAAAAATTTTTCGGTTCCCCTTGGTCCCCCTTACAAAATGAAAAAATCTAATTTCGCGAAATCGAAAATTTGCGACATTTGAACTCAGCGTGGTCAAAAACATATATACCTATGCTAAATTTCAGCTCATTTGGTCAATTTTTGCGGAATCTGAGCCTGGAGGGAGGGGCTATCCTGAAAAGATCCCAGGAAAGTAGCTAAAACCTACTGAATAACTATGTTCACGATAAAAGCTACAACTTACAGAATAACTTATTTTCATGTTTTTTAACATTCTGGAACAAGTTCGCCGTATTTCTGGGTGAAAAATTACAAACATTATGAGGACACTACAGCGACAAGCGCTTAAAAACTGGACGATTGAATTAAGTATATATTTACTCCTGCTAGTTTTTGAGCAATTTTATTGACGTTTTCAAGTAGTAAAAACTGGTAATAATTGGTAATTATTAAAAACAGGTAAAAACTGGTAATAAATATGCAAAAATATAGCAAAAAACTTCCCCAACCAAAAATTCCGGGTCAGAGCTCCTGACTCGGTTTCATCTCTAGTGTACAGTGTGACGACAGTTCACAAATAAAGAATGACGTATGAACGACTGCCTGTCAGACTACTTAATTGATGCGCATATTACTCTGCATTGTCATGAACACTTTTTAAGTCCAAGTTTAAAAATGTTAGCAGGAAACTCTTTTTGCAGGTAGCACAGCCTCAGTTTTATTGGCTAATTTTGACAAAACTTTTCAGTTTCATTCGCTTTTAGCATTCATTCACACTATACTAGAAGATTTTGCCCTTTGACCTCTGACCTCTGACAACGGCAGGAATAAGTAAACAAAGAGACAGCTGTTAATCTGAAGCAGCAAGGAAGATACTTGAGAAGAGTAATTTTTGCGAGTGTGAATGAGAGAGACATGGCTATGCTGTTTTAACTTAATACGTTTGTCTGCGACTTTCAGACATTCTGGATAGATGCCAAAGGTTTTGTTCGCTCTTTCATTTGAGTAACTAGCCAAAGGAACTGCTACCACAAGACCAGTAATAACTTGACACTAAGTGAAGAGATAAAGAAGGAGGGACCGTCTTAGAAAGTATAGGATGCAAAGACCTTGTTGAAGCGAAAATGATAATTTATTTTACGCTGCGAAAATATTGTTGTACGACGAAAATTCTTAAGTAAAGCAATTTCTAATTATGAGCAGAGCATTAAAAAATTAGATGTGCTGACTCACCACCAGCCTCTCTTTAATTTTGGCAGGCTTTTAAGGTGGTGATTCCTTTTGGAGACATCAACTTTGAAACACTATTATTCATTCATTATTTGGAGTTAAGAAGTCATCTTTATACCAAAATGTAGCTTAACATTTTCTCGTTTTAATGAGTACAATGAATCTAAGTTTGGCTTTCCAAAATGTTTTTCCTGTATTTTAGAAGAAGTATAATTTTTCAGATTTTTTGCAGGCTGAAGTAAATTTTTTCGCAGGACATCGGTTAGAGCATTCGATACCTCTATCAAATAGCTGGGGACCCTTTTTTAGTTATTGTGATATCGCTCTTCGTTATGGAGAAATAAACTAAAATGTCTGCGCAACCTGGATTTTGCCTACTTTTCACTACTTTGGCAAGCCACTACTTCAGTTAGAAAGCAGCTATCGGGGCAACTAAAAAGGGTCCCGGGGTATTTTTGTGTAGAACACATCTGCTAAGTGGGAACTCTCTAGCTTGCATACTAAATTCTGCACAATCGCTGGAAAAAATTTGGTCGTGTTTTTGCAAAAACTACATTTTTTGTGATAGCAGCCTAAGGGATAGCAATTGTACGATGGTCATGCCTCCGATAATTGGCCTCTGTGAGACCTTTAAATCGACACCCTTAGTTAAATTTTACGGCTTTCGTAGCTCAAGAAGTAGTGGATTATTTGATTTCTGTAGAAAGGACAAGTTTTTGACGCCAAAATTAGAAAATTGGCTATATCTCACGATAGGGAAAAGCTAGAAAGTTGCTTCCAAAAGCAAAATTGTAGAGTTTAACGAGTTCTTTCGAATGGATATAGTCATAGCCATGCAGCTGCTGCCAAACGTTCAGAAATTGGCAAAAACCGCCCTGAACGCAAATGTTGAAGTTTTGAAGCGCGATTGCGCAGAGGGTGTCAGAACGCTAAAACAACTTATTTTGGAAACTTTCGTTGAATTTCATCCTGGTTTACGCCGTCAATCAACAATATGTGCCCAAAAGGAATCACCACCTTAAAGTACAATGTTTGTTGTCAAAACAGAGCTATCAATTTACTAATTCTCAAACCATTCTGAAGGAGAAGAACTTTGTGCGAGGCGCATACGTTTCAAATGCCTTCAAACTGAATGGGGCCAGCAACAAATGCAATTACAATGTCATGGTTAAAAGTTGATGTCTATAATCACAGTTTATACTAAAAATAGTTTGACCTCAGTTCTGTAACTTACAATATGACCCACGGTCCGCGGAACTACATAAAACCAAGAGTGCATAATTGCACTATTATTAAGAAGAAAAGTAAGCTACTAGAGGGCTTCTTTTCACTTCATCGCGTAACGGTTGCTCCGCCCACAATACGCGAATGTTCCCCGTTTGGGGGGGTCGACCAAATCGACATCGCATACCCCCCTCCGTTTGGTGGGGGGGGTAGCCAAAAGAAGGTCCCTGTTTGGTGGGGGGGGAGCCAACTGCCAAGCAGATTGCAGAAACCCCCTCCGTTTTGGGGGGGGGGGGTAGAGCAGAGGATTACGGTAGTTTTTGTTCTATTCGAAAATGGGTCCACGTTTGGGGGGGGGTCGCTGAAAGACGTCCCCGTTTGGGCGGGGGTCGCTGAAAGACGTCCCCGTTTGGGGGGGGGTCACAAAAAGTGGTCCCCATTTGGGGGGGTCGCCAACAGCCAATCAGAATGAGCAAAACTTTGCCTGCTTGAGCGACCCCCCCCCAAACGGGGACCACTTTTGGCTACCCCCCACCAAACGGGGACCACTTTTGTCTACCCCCCCCCCACCAAACGGAGGGGGGATATACCTGTCGACCCCCCAAACGGGGGAACATTCGCGTATTGTGGTCGGAGCACCGTTACGCAATGCCAAGAAGAGGAGCCCTCTAGTAGCTTATTCGTCTTCTAATATATAGGAGAAAATCGTGGCCTCTTGATAAAACAGTTCAGCACATTCACACAGCTTACAGTACGTACTCTCCGGCGATACTAAGGCAGACGCACATAGGCAATCATGTTAGGCGTCTAAGCCTAAGCCATTTTTTAAGCATAAGCTCATATTTTTATTTATACGTTCAACGTCTGCAAAATGTCTCGAAAGTCTGTAAATGTCTCGAAAGAAACTTTCTTGAAACATTAATATCGTCTCGAAAGTTTTTCACTTTCGAGACAATGTGTGAAACTTTCGAGACAACCTTCGTATCTTTCTATAAAGTATATAATGCTTTCGAGACATCTTTCGAAACTTTCGAGACAATTTGACAAACTTTCTGGAAACGTTCGATAACTTTCGTGACAAATGTCAAAAACTATGAACTGGTTTCGTGACAATTTGCGAAACTTTCGAGAAAGTTTGAAGAGATTTCGAGACAAAGTTTCCATAGTCCAACAAGCTTTCGAGACATATATCGACATAAATCACAACGTTTCGAGACTTTTTGTCCAACTTTCACGAAACCTTCTGCACTTCCCGCGGAGTTTAACGTGACATACCCATTATACTTTACAAACACCATACCTTACAACACTTGACTAAAGACCCTTTCATCGATATATTCAAAAACATTTTAATTTTCTAAAAACTTTAGAAACATCAACAGCAAAAATTTATTGTATGTTGTATCTGTATCTAAACGTTGAAATATAAATCAATTTGTATTTGAATTTACAAACAATTATTTCCTTTTTAATTAAAATGCTCAAACTGAATAATAATAATAATATATAGTAAAACGCATGTGCCCGGCTGATGCCGCCCAAGTAAATATTTTATCATCGACAGATAGCCTTTAAATTTCAAACTGTCATGCTATAAAACAGACGAAATGTTTTAATTCGATTGGCGAAACTGTTCATCACATGACACATAAATAAAGTTTGATTGGTTAATCCTTAACTCGAGATAATCTCGAGCTTAAGCTGTAGATCGGATAATCTCGAACTAATTTTGGTTGGTGCAGGAGATAATCTCTAACTCAGAGTTAGAGATAAGCTACAGCTAAGTCAATCCTGAACTTGAAGATTATCTCTAGCTTAAGCTGTGGGGGGAGTCTATAAAGCTAAGCCGGAACGAAAAACATGTTTTAGATTCATGCTCTGCGCCTCAGAAAACTCTTCAGCATTTTACTTGCAAATTACCAACTTTTCATTCAACTTTCAGCTGTTCTGACCCTCCTGTCCAATTTGCTGCATTGTTTGGCTAGGTTAAATTCAGAGGGGGATAATATTATAGCTGAAAATATCACGAGGGAAAATATTATACCCTATGTGGGAGAATATCACGTGGGAAAATATTATACCACACCGGCACTAATTTCAAACTTTCACAGTTTTGTTATCTATGCTACACGGTTAGATTAGCTCCGGGGTTATGTAAACGCATTGTCTCTATACCTAGCCTCATCTTGTCAAGTTGGCCCAGTGCTCTAAACCGCTGGTTGCACTTCCAGGCTTATGGTTTAACTGGTTCGATTGCCGAGACTTTTTCGGCTGTAGCCAGCCCAGGCATCCATTAAATGGTCAGTAAATTTGTACCGACTACCACTACGCTGGGATGGTAACGGTGGTCTGTGCAGAAGGTCGGTTTTCCTCCCACGGATTTGAGTAGACTCTTGGCTCTCTACGGATGAGAACCCACCTCTAGTTCTGTGGCAGGATGAAGATGTCTCCAACGGTTTACCTATCTCTTATGGTGATTAGCATCACAGGTTGCACAATTATTATATATGTATAAAATGAGATGTCAATTTAAAAGGACTTGGATCATTGTAATATATACTTTTCCTATGTGGAAAATTTAAGTGGCATAAAACCGTACATACAGTGCATCCTGATTACGCTCTTTTGTAACTGTTGTATTTATAAGCTTGATTCTCCCTTATTTGCGAATAGTTGTCTTTACCAAAAGCCTATCAACGTCAAACTATAACTCACTCGATCAGGGCTTTCTTTAATTTGAACTCTTTTTCCATCAGGCTTTATTTCTTTACCATTTTTGTACCACTTAACATTCTTCGGTTTGCCTTCAATTTCCACTTCAAGCGCTAATTTGGCACTTGGGGCCACCTTTTTGTCAGCCAAGCCCTTCTTAAATACAGGAGCCTCTCCTACAATAAGAAATGAAACATGAATACTATACTGATAACCGAGAACCTGCAGGGAAATTTTGATATAAGCAGGGTACTATTTTGAAAATACATATGCTGAAACGGCAGTTTTGGTGTACTGACGTTGCGGCGCTTCATCACTACTTTAAAACATGATTGCTTACATGATTGCAGCATGAAAAGCGTGCACGAGTACGCGATAACACAAAGTCTCAGTTACTCCTGAATGTATGTGTTTCGGCCTAATGGATTAAACTTAGCAAGTCTTCAACAATTTTTCTGGATATGCGAATTGTTGCGTTTACTGACATTAAACTAGAAAGCAGACTCGGTTTTCTGCTAAGGAGCATCTAAAACAAATTATAAAGTCACCTTGAACAGTTAGTTTTGCTTCAGACTGTGCAGATCCGTTTTCATCCGTAACTTCTACTCTGTACTTTGCAGCGTCGTCTTTAGTTGCTTCAGTGACAATTAGTTGATAGGTGGTATCGTCAACTTTTTCCAACTGTATTTTTCCACTAGCTTTCAGCTCATCGTTGTTTTTAAACCTAAACCAGTGGAACCGTTACTATGGCTTCAGATATGATTGAATAAGTCGACAATCACGAAGCTTTAGATTTGTTGGATTCGCTCTTTGTGCTATGGATTGATTCTGGTCATTCTTCAGCTCCGGCTTTAGACCGGAGTGGTAAATAGCTATTCTCTAGGGTATATACCCCTGGACTTAGCATCTTAAGAACTGGTCGAACTTCACGCTGGACCACCATAGCACGCAATGAACGTTCTGGTAGCATTCAAGAACAGCTCGAAAGTTTCTCCAGTGTCAGCTTATCTGCCCGAAGAGGATGTTTGAAATTTGGTGACACTTTAGGTAGTTTGGTGAACCCGGTCAGCTGCGTAGGATAAAGT
Source organism: Trissonchulus latispiculum (assembly GCA_030248195.1). Lineage (NCBI taxonomy): Eukaryota > Metazoa > Nematoda > Enoplea > Enoplida > Ironidae > Trissonchulus > Trissonchulus latispiculum. The sequence continues at coordinate 60,124 of JASAND010006569.1, forward strand.
GGCTGAAAAATAGATGTGAATCAGGTGAATCCTAAGAAAGATTTAGGAAAGACTTAGTTGCACTAAGCCTGAACGAATCTATTTCAGCTAATTTTTTGCAGGAACGACAATTTAAAACAAACAAACATCCGTACCATTTAATTTCCTTTGGTTTCGATTTCAGTTCTACTTCAAAGATGGCTTGTTTACCATCCAGCACCTTCTGGTCAGTGAGCGGTTTAACGATTATCGGTCCGGTCTTTGATTCTAAATTGCAAAATACATTTATCAATAGAAACAGCTTAAATGCGTAAATTAAAGAAATACTTGCTGTGTTAAAGATTATGTAACTTACATCTATTTGCGTTACATTGTTTCACGCTTGAAACGTTTAGTTGGAAAAGATCGAGCTTCCAGGTGGTTTCACGTAGAGGGTCCGAAGCCGTAAGTATAAATTGAGCCAAGTCCTAAAGAAAGTGTACCTTCAACTTGTAGTTTGGCTTCAGAAGCGACCGTGCTCACAGCATTGGAAGCTTCGATCTTGTACGAAGCAGCGTCATCTAACTGGGCGTTGCCGATAACTAAGCAATACTTTCCGTCTTCCAAAAGTTCTGCTTTAAGTCGCTTTCCATCAGGAGTTATGACTTTTCCATTCTTATACCTGCAGAAATCGGAATACTTCAATTTGCCAATACTTCAAATATCAAAACTGATGTGTCATAACTTGTAGTCTAAAGAGACAGTCTTGCATAAGCTGCTAGTTTGAAAATTGTAAAACATGATTGTTGATCACGCATAGTTCGGCAAACGGCTTACAATCAACGTTTTCATGCACTATAAAGCTGCTCCACTTCCAAACTTAGCTTTCGCTTTACTTTCCAATTGTTAGTTTGTAGTCTATCATCTATTTATGCGCTTAATAAGTAATTTTTTAAGTCGCAACTAGCAGTTATTCACCACTTAATCTCCTTTGGTTCACCGTCGATTATGGCTGATAACATAACTTCATCTCCTTCACTACAAGATTGATCTTTCAGCCCTTTCCTGATGGTTAGAGCAACATCGATCTCCATAGGTTCTTCCTCAGCTGAAGTAATCAAAAACATTTAATCCGCTCTGTTTTGAACGCAAGTGACATTTTTGGACGTGATACGCCACACTCTCAGGTTTAGCAAAATTGGCTTTGGTTAATACAAACGGTAACAAAACCAAAATTTTCCGTGGCAATAGTACTGCATAAATGTTTCTGTACGCTTTCCGTTGGCAGCGAGTCTACTCGAAATGTTCTATGTTTCTTTCGTGGAACCTTATAGTATCCATAGTGCAAAAATTATACGTCATCACGTTACATTACATACGCACTAGCAAATAACTTAACACGCTAAACATTTTTAGACTTTTTGTAAACTGCCTCCTTGAAGAACAGTTTCATCCCCCCCTCGAAATTATTAACTACCTATGATGTACGCTGAATAAGTTCAAATTCTTCGTTGCTGCTTTGCTTTTTTGGATATTCTCCATGATCGATCAGAGGTGCTATATCTGTTTTAACAGTAGTATATGACTAGTTTTACCTGGTATAGGGTTAACTTGAATTGTCGCTTCAGAAAAGACATCACCGCCTTCATTTGACAGAACAACTTTGTATGTTCCTTCATCTGACACGTCGGCAGCCAAATAAATCAATTTCTGAACTCTACCGCCATTACTTAATTCAGTCGAAATTTTTCTTCCGTCAGGTACAACAGCTCTTCCGTTTTTGTACCTACATCGCATATGCAACTAAGGTATTAGGACACGTCAGCGCTGTCGAAAATACCTCAAAATTTCCTCTAAGTCAAAAATACATCAACGTTGCAAATAGACAGTTGAAAATGCAAGTAGATTAGCTGGAAACAATTTGTTCTGACCGCGTGCCATGAGCTGGTTTTTGATGTAACCATTTTCGACGACGATTCAACAATTTTTGACACTTTCTGTTCTGTTGTAAAAATAAATGAGCCAACTCAAGTTACAGATATAGTACCATTTGATCTCGGCTGGAGGAAGATCTGTTTCGACAATAAGTTGGAGCTTATCTCCTTCGTTTACTGTTTGATCTTCCAGTGGTCTTCTAATAGTCAGTGAAACAGAGGGTTCTTCTTGGACTTCGTCTTCAGGAATAGCTGAAATACATTATGCTACTGTGAATACATATGCTATAGTTAGACAAATAACTGTCAAAAATAATTAAGAACTCATTCCCCAAACAAAATCCTGTTTAATGTTGAATGTTTCCTCTCAAAAAGAACAGCATACTTTTCTGAAGTTAGATGATTGGCCTTCTCTGCCAGGAGAGCTGCTAAATTAGGGGTCGCCACGTTTCGCCCATGATTTCTTATAAGAATCGTCAGGCTATGCCATAGGAAAACTTGAGCGAAACGTCGCAATCCAAAACTTATAACAGCTCCCGTGCCAGGAAAAGGCAAATTATCTAACACTTGACTAAAGTGACGCCACGAAGTACATGTAAACTACTTACATTCAATCTGAATAGTGGCAGACGAAAATACATCGCCAGCATTGTCTATGGCCTGCACCTTGTATATTCCTTCATCAGATCTTTTTGTAGTTTTCAATTTCAAAGCACATGACTTTCCACCTTTTGAAGGAGTTATCTCCACCTTTCCAGGCTGGGGCTGTATTTCTTTTTCATTTTTAAACCTAAAAACTACTGTCACAGCAGTTACAGTAATATGTGGTTACGCAGGGTGATTGCTTGGTATACGAACACCTTAAGCCGATTTCACACGATGGGGGATTTTATGGGGATTCCCCTGGGGAATTTTATGGGGATTCCCCTGGGGAATCCCCCGGTCTTTACAACATTCGAAAGTTTTTCCAAAAATCCCCAGGGATCCCCACGGGGCCTTTTCATGGGGATTCTGTTCACACGATGAGGACAATCCCCTGGGGATGCCTGCTATAGATACGTGTTGCTTCTATAACATTTTTCTCCTGTGCAATTTCCAACGAATTTACTCTTTTTTAAAAATTGGAACAATTTTATTGTATATAAAATACGAATTCGAAAGATCATCATTGAAAATCGTTGACAAAAAATTACGTAAATAAGTAAACAAGCATGTATAATAATGTAATCCATAGCTTCGACATTTAGTCCTTTCATGCAATTTATCCTATTTTGACAATGATTCTCCAACCAGATTTATTGAATTATTTGGTACATTTGTTGGTAACATACACTATTCTCGTTTCAGTTAAATACACTTAAATACACTACATTGGCAATAAAGTCAGCTGATTTTGCTGCTCTCTGATTGGTTGTTTCATGGGGATCCCCACGAAATTCCCCATAGAAATCCCCATGGGGCATCCCCGTGGGGACAGATGGGGTTCTGATGGGGAAATCCCCTGGCGAACCCCACGAAAATCTCCATCGTGTGATATCGGCTTTACAAATTAGGGCATAAGGTATCCTATACTCTTAATTTGCAAAGTATTCGCATACCAAAGTAGATGCTTTTGAGAAACTTGAAAACTTCATAAGGTGCGCGCATACTAAACACTCCCTGTAACGCAGTTTAAATACATTATTTCAAATAGTTTATCTGCTGACGTGCAGTAAATAGTTTTATTGATTGGAATTGTAGTTTAAGTTTAACCTACATAGATAATTAGGCACTTATTTAGATTAGGGATCGATTTTTTCGCCTTGGTCCCTCTTTATGGTTCTAGTCTCCAATATGCCTGAGTGGACCCTAGGTGGCACGGTAAGGTCGCTGTTTTCGAAAATCAAATTGACGAATGATCCGATCGGCCTATTGTGTCTGTCGAAAGATATTGAGTACACCAACCAAGCAAGACTCCGCGGATTTATGCTTGCACCATTCCATGGAATATTTTTGTGTCATAAACTAGCTAAGCTGTATCCCAACTAAGCCAGCTGGATTCCTTGGAATGTGTTTTCGATTAAAACTGGCCAGCAACTTTCCATCCGTGCCAGCGCGAATTTATTTTTGACTAGGACTAGTGAGCGGATTTCCAGCCTTGTCAGCTGAATTTCGTGGAAAATTTTTGGGGCAAAATCGATTAGTAGAATGGATCATTTCAAAATCGATCAATCAAAACATGGTTTTCCGATTTTCGCGAAAGGTCGCCCCTAGGGTAATTCGTGGGCGCTGATTCTGATTCTTCAGCCGAAATTTTCATCCGAGCTGTCAAAATCAGTGTATTGATGAAGTCTTAAAGAATCGTAAAAAATTGAGTTTTACGGGCGGAAAATTTCCCCCGAATTACCATAAGTCGGACTTTTTGCAAAAATCAGAGACAAAATTTTTTTAATTGGTTTTGATCGATCTATTGTACTGATCGATAAATTCCATTATTGACATCAGCTACCTCGATTTACTCAAGCGGAAACTTGTCAGGCAAATCAGAGACGAAAATGTTTTAGAACCATAAGGGTGGACCAATGCGAAAAAATCGCCCCACCCATTTAAATAAGAGCCGATAATCACTTATATACATACCATTTTATGTGTTTTGGAGCTCGATCAAATTCTATTTCCAGTTCTAATGGTTTTCCTTCGGGGATAGTTTGATCTTCAAGATCTTTTACGATAGTAAGACTTACAGAGGGCTCATCCGTTACCATTTCTTCTTCTGGAGCTAAAATGTAATGGCACAGTATTGGCTGACATTATATGACAAGACTGCAAGCAAACGTCAGCTTATTTTTTCGCGCAAGCACGGCACCCTTTAGAGGCGTGAACGTTGGAGTCATTTTTACAATTGTTCTTCAAAACATCACTAACCCATGCAAGGCAAAACAAAGAAATTTAATGTCTGCTTAAGCTACAGTATTGCTATTTATTTGTATATAAATCAAACACCTTAAGTTATAAGCCCTGGCTGGAGATTTTATCCGTACACTGTTTCACAGGTACATAACCTAATTGTTGTTCATCTTACACGAAACTGTTATGATTGCTTCTGAAAATACGTCACCAGCGTCTCCAACAGCTACCACCTTATATGACCCTTCATCATCACTGTTAACTGATTTTATCACCAAGGAGCAGGACTTTCCGTCTGCACTTGATTTTATTGCTATTTCTCCTGCGACTGGTTTCACGTCTTTTCCATTTTTGTACCTGAAACGTTTTGTAAACTTTGTATGCAATTGTATGTCATTGTAAACTAAATTCACAAAGTATATGGTTAAACTGAAAGGTGACCGACCACATGCCAGTAACTCTAAGAGTACTCATAGAGAAGTCCTATCGCATCTTATGTTTGTCATAAGCGTGGCACATGACTGGTCAAATTGGGACCCTGTGATTCAAACAAAAATCAAACATGTGCTCGGGTTCTAAAGCTCGAAGCGACAAAATTTGAACAAACAGCTTGTGTTTTCTGGGGTTAACACAACACATAAACATTCAGCGAATGAGCTTACTACGTTTTTACTGGGCACCGATTTGTGGATAGTCAGTTACTAGTCACTAGGGTTCAACTTGGGGTAGGATCCAGCGTGCAGAGAAGCTGTAACGCTTATACATAAATAAGTTATACATAAAGTAAGCAAGTTGTCACTCTTGCGTATTACTTACTTTAGTGTCTTGGCTTAGGAGGCACACAGATATGGAACTTCAGATATATAACTTTATACTCAACCAACAATCACTACTGCATAGGATGCAGTCTTTACATAGAAGATTAATTTTCAAAACTTTAACACTTCACAACATTCTTCCTCTTTCTTGAAAAGCTTCAATCCCAGTAGGCTCGTCGCTGATACTCATCCAAGGCAGCGTTATATCTAAGTGGCGGTCTTCTGGCTCTAGCAGCTCTTTGAGGACCTTGCTGCGGATGATCTAGCGGAGGAGCCAAGTCTTGGAGGATAGGGGCATTAGCTAGGACCTCAGCTTCTCCAACAAAGTCTGTTAAGTGGAGATAGGAGTCTTGATCTTCTTGGGAGGTGGGTGAGGTGACAACTTCGGACGGAAACTTTACCAGCTTTCTAGAATTCCAAATTTTCCCATCTTCCAGGAGGAAACTATGCATCGACTTTTTCCCCACAACAGTAAGCGGCTTGGAAAACTTTGACGTTCCTTTGGGATAGTAGGGTAGCAAATGGCGAACCTTATCCCCAACTTTAATATCGGCGGTTCTTTCTCTGTGTTTATCCCATTTACTTTGATAGTCTTTAATTCTTCCCTTCACAATATTTTCAGCAGGTGGGTCTCGGAATGTGAAATTAGGGCTATTGACTTTGGTACGAACTGTTCGGCGGAGGAACAGTTCAGCTGGGGTTTGACAAGTGGCTCTATGAGGTGTCATCCTGTAGCATGCCAAAATAGCGGTAATTTTCTGGTTCCAGGTTCCCCGTTCATTTGTAGCAGTCAAAAGCTTTGCCTGCAATTCTCGGTTAAAGCGCTCCACGGCGCCGTTGCTTTCCGGGTTATACACGGCAGTGGGTTTATGTTTAATCCCATTTGTCCTCAGATATTCGCCAAACTCCATACTCTTGAACTGTGGGCCATTGTCTGAAATCAAACTTTCTGGCAAACCATATCGGGCAAAACGTTTGTCCAGAAATCCAATGACAGAAGAGGTTGTGATTTTGCTGCAGATTGCGACCTCCGCCCATTTCGAAAAGTGGTCAACCAGAACCAAAAGGAAGGGTGTATGGGAAGGAGCTGTAGCAAAGGGCCCCAGAATGTCTATGCCAACTCTCTGCCAAGGGTACTCAGGTGGTGCGATTGCCTGAGTATTGGGTTTTTGCCTTACAGCAGCTTTATCACTCAGCTGACAGTCGGTGCAATGTTGAACCAAATTGTGCACATCCTCGTCCAAACCCGGCCACCAGTAGGAATTTCGAATCACTTGCTTTGCTTTGGCGATTCCGCGGTGACCTTCGTGGGCAAGCGATAGTATTCGCTGACGAAGCGAGCTTGGGATGATTAGTCGATTCGGTGCTCGGAAAAGACAATCATCATGGATGTAGATTTCTTCCTGGATCAGGCGATAGGGTTTAAGATCTGTATTGCTCTGCGTTGATCGATTCCAGCCAACTACGGTGTGGTGAGAAACTGTCTGTAGGATCGTGTCTTTCTTTGTTGCGTCAGTAATCTCTGAAATGCTCACAGCAGGCAAGGTATTGATGAAGGCGATTGGAATTTCTTCATTGGTTAGATGTTGGAATTCAGGTAGAGGTAGTCGGGATAGACAGTCAGCAGTTGTGTTTTGAGTACCTGGTTTGTACTCAATTTGGTAGGTATAGTTCAATAGCCGCGCGTGCCATCTGGAAATTCGCATCGGTTTGTGGCCAGTTCCAGTGATATCAAGCAAGGAGGTAAGTGCTTGATGATCAGTCTTTAGGGTGAAGGTCTTTCCCCATAAATAAACGTGCCAGCGCTCGCAAGCCCAAACACAGGCAAGCGCCTCACGTTCTGCGGTAGAGTACTTTCGCTCTCGTTCATTGAGGGTACAGGTGGCAAATGCTACAACTTTCTCTTCGGTGCCATGGATTTGGGAGAGTATATGTAGTGTCTGTGACTACGCTATAACCCTTTCATGCCGGGAAGGGCCATATGGCCCAAGTGGTGATTTTCGTCATTTTATTTTTGGGACAGGGTCCAGTTGCCGGTTGGCAGTCTGGAAACTTGCTCCTTTTTTCTTCAACGCGTCCACCCTATTTTCTGAAAATATTTCCACACCTGCTTGAAAAATAGAGTTTCTATAGCATTCCGCCGGCAATGAAAATTTTGATGATTTCAAGCCATGTTCGAGCACTGCATTCAAACGAATCCAAAGCTGGCGGTAGTTCGTCAGCGGAAAAGCCGTTTCATCAGGTGATAGGGGAGATTCTGCGCATTAAAATAGCGCATAGTTTATTCTGCCTGAGAATCAACTCTTGCTCCTAGAAATCAATTACTTAATTTTCTGCAATGGAACTTTATCAAAAATTCGCACTTTTGCAGACTTTGACGGCTTCTAACTTTTTCTGGGTGCATCGGGGACCCTTCAATGCTTACATACGAAATCTAGAGCAATCAATTCTCTGTCGATTGGTGGCAGTCCCATCTCTCTACGTGCTCCCAGTAAAAAATGGCAGCCAAAAGTGTAAAATCGGTCATTTTCAGCCGTTAGTCCGGAGGAAATTCAGGCATCAAAGGGTTATACAACAGTGTTGGAAATTCAAATTTTCGACTTACAACATCCTTCTGCTGCATTTTCATTGCGTTTTTGGCCTAAATTCACGATTCCTAACCGGTTTTGACCATATTTTAAAAAGTCGCCAAACTCAATAACCCTTTCATGCCGGGAAGGGCCATATGGCCCAAGTGGTGATTTTCGTCATTTTATTTTTGGGACAGGGTCCAGTTGCCGGTTGGCAGTCTGGAAACTTGCTCCTTTTTTCTTCAACGCGTCCACCCTATTTTCTGAAAATATTTCCACACCTGCTTGAAAAATAGAGTTTCTATAGCATTCCGCCGGCAATGAAAATTTTGATGATTTCAAGCCATGTTCGAGCACTGCATTCAAACGAATCCAAAGCTGGCGGTAGTTCGTCAGCGGAAAAGCCGTTTCATCAGGTGATAGGGGAGATTCTGCGCATTAAAATAGCGCATAGTTTATTCTGCCTGAGAATCAACTCTTGCTCCTAGAAATCAATTACTTAATTTTCTGCAATGGAACTTTATCAAAAATTCGCACTTTTGCAGACTTTGACGGCTTCTAACTTTTTCTGGGTGCATCGGGGACCCTTCAATGCTTACATACGAAATCTAGAGCAATCAATTCTCTGTCGATTGGTGGCAGTCCCATCTCTCTACGTGCTCCCAGTAAAAAATGGCAGCCAAAAGTGTAAAATCGGTCATTTTCAGCCGTTAGTCCGGAGGAAATTCAGGCATCAAAGGGTTATCAATCGATCGTAACGACAGAACACTAACGGATCAGAAACCAAGAAAACAACAATTTCTTTCAATATTTCAACAACTGTCTTTTCCATTCTTTAGCTTCACAACATTTCCCCCCTTCTTTAAAAAAGACTCTTTAAAGTTATCCCAGGTATTGTCTGTGGATAAATCTATCATCCCGGGCATCGTATCAATTCCGAGCATTCCATATCTTTCCATCTTCCAGAAAATATGAATACAATCCTATTCTTTTTATTATTTCAATGGTAGGTTGAATAACCTTTTGGTGACCAAGGCTTCTTATGCTTGACATAAATGCCGATATCAATTCGGGATGTTCTTTTGGGATCATCTCTTTCACGCCGTGGTAACGGTAGGGTTCACCGTGGTTTACGGTAGGGTTCACCGTTGTTTACGGAAGGGTTCACCGTGGTAGCGGTAGGGTTCACCGTGGTCTACAGTAGGGTTCGCCGTGGTTTACGGTCGAGTTCACCGTGGTAACGGTAGGGTTCACCGTGGGTCGGGTTCTATGTAGTTTACGGATAATTGGCTGCCATCTATTTTCAACTTTAGTTGTTTGATGCTGTCAAATCCTAGGAGAGCTTGGGTTTCTTTCTGGTTCCAGCATTTACATTGGAAGTGTTGACAAAAGACTTCGATTCTTCGGTGGCTTTTTTGATCTGCGTCGAAATCTGAAAGGCTCTCGCTAGGCACAGTTGTGGTTCCATCAATTATCTTTCTTTAATCATATGGTTCGAAAAAGCCCTCGTCGCCATATGTAGTGTCTGTGACTACGCTTTAACAATCGATCGTAACGACAGAACACTAACGGATCAGAAACCAAGAAAACAACAATTTCTTTCAATATTTCAACAACTGTCTTTTCCATTCTTTAGCTTCACAACACTTACTCCTGATAATATCAATACAGATTGAATTCGCCTACTCAGCTATCCGATTAAGTGTAATATTATAAGGAATACAAAAATTGATGCAAACAAGTTAAAATTAAACCATTTGAATGTCTTAGGTGGTCGGTCAAGTTCAACGTCCAGTGTAAGAGGTTGACCCATTGGTACAGTAGCATCTTCCAGACCTCGAACAATTGTTAGCGCAGCTGCTGGTTCAGGCTCAATTGGTTCAACTTCAGCTATAATTACAATTTCGTCGGATAAATCTTTTTAGTAAAATGAGGCAATTCAATAACTGATGGAAATGCTAGAGGGAGGCTCGAGTGAATTTATGGTATAAAATCGAGGGCAAAAAATCTTCTGTCTTCTGGTCCCCTTACGCTTCGAGAAAACAGAATTTCTCGAAACTGAATCATTTTAGAACAGATGATCTTTAGTGTGGTCGAAAACGCACCCGTACAAAATTTTAGCTCGATTGGTCAAGTTTTAAAATTTTGAACGATGGGGGAATCGAGTGAAGGCTCAAGGTTTACAGCCAGTTCTGCATTTGCAACTGTCAAAGCCAGTTCGAAACCATCAATACTTTGTTTTGTCAGGACTTTTGCCTCACGAAGCCCTGATGACTTCAGCTATCAAATTATTATTCCAATAAGCTCGACTGCTTATTCTGGAGCCTCTAATAGCTCTTGTATAAGTATTTACTAATAAATATAATTCCGAAATTCCGAAAGCAAAATTTGTTTTAAATTGTTTTTGCTTCAAGGTTAGTAATTACTGAATATGTTTAATAAAGCTATCCAAGAAACAAGTCACAGGACAGTGACCAAATATTCGACCTCTTTATTTATGTTGAAACTGATTGCTAGTTTGTGTTATCTTATAAAACACAGCATATTTTAAGGTTATCGGATTAACTAACTGATGCTTACAGGGAACAGTAATCGTTGCTTCCGAGAACACATCGCCACCGTCCGAAACAGCGACAACTTTGTATGTTCCTTCATCGTCTTTTGTCACGGACTTTATTACCAATGAACATGATTTTCCATCTGCACTTGGCTTGATTTCCAATTTTTTAGATATCGGCTGCACATCGGTGCCGTTTTTGTACCTGAATTGATAAATCAGTAACATTTTAATGGTTCAGCACTCTTGGTAAATGTTTATTAAATGATCCGGCAACTGAAACATTTTCGTTATGGAGTTTAATAAAGGAAACTAAGTGGTCAATTATATTGATGCTGCTTTTTATACATGTTGCCGTGTGTGCCAAATGTGCCAAAGCCAAAGGGTATATAATGCGATCTTTGGTTTCTAGCCCAACCTTCGCGGTAAGCTTAACTGTAAATAGAAATGTCGACCTTATGTCAAGAACTACTTATCGAATTTCAGTGACAATTGTACCGCAGGTTCTGACCGTTCGCTAGTCACATATCTAAACTGGTTGTAATTTTATGCATTGCATATGTAACCTTTAACGGAACCTGCAAAGTTTTACATATTATACTTAAATACCATTTGAATGTCTTTGGAGGTCGGTCAGTTTCAACCTCTAACGTAAGAGGCTTTCCCATGGGTACTGTGGAGTCTTCGAGTCCTCGAACAATTGTTAGGGCAACTGCCGGTTCCTGTTGAACTTTCTCATCTTCAGCTGAAATACACTAGCTCAAATACAATAATCAAGTTTGGTATGGAATTATGAAACTGGCTTTAAATGGCTGCCAATGAGTGAGTAAGTATCAATTATTCGTTATTGATTCGTACTTTGGTGCCAACGAAACGCCCAACTCTATGATAACTGCTGTAGACATTGCCAACAGCCCAAGCAGAGCTGCTGCTGCAGGAATTATGATCACGAAAACGGAAAGGAGTATGGTCCTTATATAATACTACACATGTCAGAACCAGTCAAGTCTAGGGTTGTAGTCGTAACTGTTAACACCAGACTATTGCGTTACAGTTTTGTTCTTGCCAAACTGAGTTATCTGCACTGAACACATCGAGTACATTTTTTAAAATAAACTTACGGGGTACTGTAATTGTAGCTTCTGAAGACACGTCGCCAGTTTCCCCAACAGCGACCACTTTGTAAGATCCTTGATCATCACTTCTGACTGACTTTATCACCAAGGAACAAGACTTTCCGTCTGCACTTTGTTTGATTTCAATCTTTCCTGGAACTGGTTTTACATCTTTGCCGTTTTTGTACCTGGCAATATCAACATTAAGCAAAATAAATTACACGGCAACGGCAACGATGGCAGCTTTGCTAAGATGCGAATCTCGATAAGCCGGAGGCAAAAATGCAGCACAACTAGAATTACTTAAGGTGCTGGTATCGCTTTGTGTAAATTTGACCTTACAGGCTCCAATTCGTTATGAAAGTGGATGTAACTTTCCATATATATTATTTTATTGCTCTTTAACATTCTGGGACCAGTCCCCCATTTTTAGGCAACAAGATAAGAAAATTTTGGTTTTTGCCATTAATCTTGCAGTACGTAGTCGATACATCGGATTGTTTGTTAGTAAGGCTGGATAGAGGGCACCAAAATGAACATTTTTTCTTTTACAACGTTTGGGCTATCTCTAATGGTTAAGTCAGTATATAAGCAAAAAACGATTTTTTGGGCCAAAAAATGGCCATTTTCGAAGAAATAATTTTTTCAGAATTACTGCCAAATCGTACAAACAATTTTGGCTTATTTATACTCAATCGATACTTCGTCCAACTGCACATTTTGTCAAAGCCTATTCGCTGGAGTTCGTTGCTTTAAGCTAGGAATGTCACCGAAAAACTATTTTAGCAAAACCGCAATTATATTGTTTTGAACATCGATTACTCAAAAGTAATCAACGGATTCGCGTGATTTTCGGCAGAATAAAACTTCGCACTATTGCGGAGGGACATGTTTCTCGGTTTGAGCTAAGCCGTCTTCAGTTGCGAGAAAACTGAATACAAAGTTGCGAAATTTCTTGTCAGCGCACATTTTCCGGAGTTTCTGGACTATTGGGATTTGTTGAGCTAAATCCAAAAAAACGTCCCTCGGCCCGTATGTCCTTCATATCGTGTCACAAGGAAACATTTTGGCTCATTCTACAGTTTTGAAAAATCGATGTTCAAAAATTTTTGGTCTATATTCAGCCTGTCAGATGAAAGCATGTCCGAAAATTTTTGCCATTTTTTTACTAAAACGATGTATAAAGCTCTTTCCAACCCCCAAAATTGCGACAGTTATCGCGTTTCGAAAAATCACTGCAAAAGCACTGCACGAAGGGATACCAGTACCTTGGAAGGTCTGCCGAGTGCCGAACGCATACCATTTGAATGCTTTTGGCGATTGATCCAATTCTACCTCCAGGGTGAGAGGTTGGCCAACTGGGACTGTGGCGTCTTCGAGACCCTTCACTATAGTCAAAGCTGTCGATGGCTCGGGTTCAACTTCCGCAATTTCGTCTGCAAATTAAAGGCGATATGCACTGCTACTGCTGCAATTAACCTTAACACTGTCAGTTGTTTTGTTTGTTTAGTATATGCAATAATAAAACAAGATTTTGTAAACTCAATAGAAATTGGCAAAAATTTTATTTATTTCTATATTATTTATATTTATATCTTATTTCTATTTATTTTTATTTATTATTAAAACTTTATTTCGAAAGTTTCCTTAGTTAAACACACCCGGAACAGTAATGGTTGCTTCAGAAGACACGTCTCCTCCACCATCGGATGCGACAATTTTGTATGTTCCTTCGTCGCTAGATTTTGCATTTGGAATAATCAAGGAACACGCTTTTCCATTTGCTGCTGTGCTTATGTTGACAATTCCAGGTTTGTGTTTTACCTCTGATCCATTTAGGTACCTTTAATCAACAACCATTTTAATCATTTTTGGATGAGTAGAACCAAGAGTGCATAATTGCACTATATATTAGAAGAAAAGTAAGCCACTAGAGGACTTCTCTTCTTGGCATTGCGTAACGGTGCTCCGACCAGAATACGCGAATGTTCCCCCGTGTGATGGGGGGGTCGACAAGAATACCCTCTCCCCGTTTGGTGGGGGGGTATGCAAAAGGGGTCTTCGTTTGGTGGGGGGGTATGCAAAAGGGGTCTCCGTTTGGTGGGGGGTAGGCGAAGGGGGTCCCCGTTTGGGGGGGCCGCTGAGTCAGGCTGAAATTGGCTGAATCTGATTGGCTGTTGGCGACCCCCCCCCAAATGGGGACCTCTTCGCATACCACCCCACCAAACGGGAACCCCTTTTTGCATACCCCCTTTTCAAATAGAACAAAAACTACCTTAATCCTCTGCTATACCCCCCACCAAACGGCGAGGGGGTCGCTGCAATCTGATTGGCTGTTGGTTACCCCCCACCAAA